>JAKSZT010053883.1:29708366-29984084 GCA_026826555.1 Tolypeutes matacus
TTTAGTTTAGTTTAGTTTAGTTTAGTTTAGTTTAGTTTAGTTTAGTTTAGTTTAGTTTAGTTTAGTTTTTGTATTTTAAAAAGTCATTTATTAATGTAAATAAGTCTTTTGACTGATAGAACGTTGTATTAGTTAGCCAAAGGGGTGCTGATGCAAAGTACCAGAAATCGGTTGGCTTTTATAAAGGTTATGTATTTGGGGTAAAAGCTTACAGTTACAAGGCCCTAAAGAGTCCACCTCAAGGTTGGTTTCTCACCAAGGTCTGTTGCCACATGTTGAAGCAAGATGGCAGGCAGTCTCCGCCTGGTCTCTTGGGCCTGAGCTGCTCAGCTGCTCTGTTGTCTTCGACAGCAACTATCAGGTGAATGGCTCATCTCTCCCCATGACCACAGGATCAAAGCTATCTCCTTTTCCATGTCATGACAAAGTTTTCTCCTCTGGCATCTATGGAGCTCTTTCTCTTTTCTTATGTATCTTCTTCTGTGTCTTCTTGAGTAAGTACCCGTTTATATCAGCCAACTAAGGGGGCGGGGACTTAATCTGAGTTACACCCTACTGATGTGGTCTAATCAAAGCCCTAATCTTAAAACTGGAAGTTAGAAGGCACTAGATAGAACTTTACAATTAATTTTCAATATTAGCTAAACATTTAAGGGTCAAAATGGTTTAGTTATATCTAATTTTAACCTATCCAAGATGGTTAAAACTAGAACAAATTGTTGAGTTTCTTATTAGTGTAAAGGTTTTTGTTGCCTTCTATAAAGTCATAGTGATTCTCTTGTAAGTGACTTGTTTTTTAATACTTAAAGCAACACATATGAGGTTTCTCTTGTTCATATGCCACATGCACAAATATTTGGCCCTATGACATTAGTCGTAATAGAATGAATGATATATGTATTGTAGTCAAACAAGTTTCCACTTTCGTCAGAGGAGTTTTCTTGCACAAAATATCCAGGAAATGCTTGTGAATCCTTTTGTGAGTCAACTGCTCTCCAAATTTATTCTTAAACTTTCTCTCTGTTGCTTTTTTTGTCCTTTGCTCCATTTTGGGGGGAAGCAGGGGTATTTCCTTCTGTTCTTTCCCTGTTAAATGATTTTGATTGAAAAGATCATTTTGTTGGAGAGCATGTTTATTAGCAGATTTCAGGAGTTAACTTGTTTTTAAGGTGTCTCAACCACAAATCAAATATTTTTTTAGAAATATTTATAGAAATAAATTCTATAACTTGAGATTTTTTGCTAGCTTGCTGAACCAGTCAGTATATATGGAGATAAGTTTTGAGTAGATTCTTAGGTAGTTATTCAAAATCTTTAAATGATCAAATAGATACATGGGGGAAAAAGTTGTATAACAGTATGATTATAACTATTAAGATCTATTTTAAACATGCATCAACATTTGAAGGAATCTTGAAATAGTTGGTAGTAGATTGTGGATGGATTTTTTGACTCAGTTTTCTTTTATTAACTAAATATTATCTTAGAGTCATTCTATTATTATTACTGTTATTATTCTATTATGATTAATGGCATAGTGCCACATATTTGTGCATATGGCATATGGTTGTAATGTAAATAATAATAATTGAATTTTAGAAGGAAAAAGTAAATTTGTATTAATATCATTTTCGCTTTTAAATAGAAATCTCAGCTCAGCAGAATGTTGAGGAAACCTCTTTTCTGCTGTTAGTAGGAATATTGTTGGCATAGTGTTTTATTTGGGTAGTACTCTGAGAGAGGGGCTGTGATGATTAGGCTAATGTGTCAACTCAGCTAGGTAATTGTGTCCAGGTATTTGGTCAAGCAAGCACTGGACTAATTGTAATACAAGAGCATTTATGGACTCTGTCACCAGTGAGTTTACTGCATGGATGGCTGATTACATCTGCATCAATCAGGGAGATTGCATCAGCAATGGGTGAAGCTTTTATCCAATCAGTTGAATGCCTTAAAAGGGGAAGTGATTTCATCATTCAGAGAGAATGTCCCAGCTTGTCTTTGGACAGCCAGCTTCTCCCAGAAACTCATCAAGGACCATTCATTGGACTTTCATCGGAGCCCCTGCTTTGCAGCCTGCCTGCGGAACCTGGACTTGTGCATCCCCATGGTCGCATGAGAGACTCTTATAAAATCTCATATTATTATTATTATTATTTTTTAAGATTTATTTATTTACTTTATCCATTTTGAACCCCCCCTTCACCATTTGCTGTTTTGTGTCCATTTGCTGGGCAATTCTCTGTGTCCAATTCTCTGTGTCTGTTTCCTGTCATCTCTTCTCATCCTCCTCCTCCAGTCTTCACCAGGATTCGATCCTGGAGACCTCCGATGTGGGACAGAGGTGTTCTGCCACCTGCGCCACCTCGGTTCCTGGTTTTCAGAGCTTTGGGAGCATCCCGTCTTGTCTCTCCCCTGCGTATCTCTCCTGTTACGTCATCATCTTGCTGCATGGCTCCTGGGGCCTGGCTGCTCGCTGGCACACAAAGCCTGGCAGCACATGCGCCTTCTATATATATACATGTATATATGTGTGTGTGTGTGTATATATATATATATATATATATATATATTTTTTTTTTTTTTTTTTTTTTTTTTTTTTAATTTTACCGGGAGGTCCTGGGGATTGAACCCAGGTTCCCTCCATATGGCAGACGGATGCCCAACCATTTGAGCCACATCTGCCCCACCAAAATCTCATAGTATTGACAGATATCTCTTGTTGATTCTGCTTCCCGAGAGAACCTAATACAGGAGCGCACGTGTGTGTATATATAAAACAACTTTATTGAACTGTAATTCACACACCATACATTTTACACCATTGTTCCCTTTCCTGCAGGCCCTGCCAACCACTGATCTACTTTTTTCTTTCCACTTCAGGTTTTCAAAGTTCATCTGTGTTGTAGCATATATCAGTACTTCGTTCCTTTTTTGGCCAAATAATACTGCATTGTGTGAATATATATATACCACATTTTGTTTATCCATTCATCAATTGATGGACTTTGTATTTTCTACCTTTTGGCTATTATGAATAACTCTGCATTTCATTCTCTATAAATTCATGTACAAGTTTTTGTGTGGACATAAGTTTTTATTTATCTTGTGTATATGTGTAGAATTGCTGGGCTTGTGCTTTTTGGCCGTTTGTATATCTTTTTTTAGATCTTTGCCCATTTTTTAATATTTTAAAAATAAACTTTATTTTTAGAGAACTTTTAAGTTTACAGAAAAATTATGCAGAAAGTACAGAGTTCTCATAAACCACCCCCATCCCACCCCCGACATAGTTTCCTCTATTATTGAGATCTTCCATCAGTCTTTTAGTCTGCCACAGGGCTGCCAATGCGAAGTACCAAAAATGTGTTGGCTTTTATAATGGGGATTTATTTGGGGTAAAAGCTTACAATTCGGAGGCTGTGAAATGTCCAAATTAAGGCATCAGCAGAGATGTTTTCTCACCAAAGTCAGCTGCCACATGGTGAAGCAGGATGGCCACTGATCTCTACTGAGGTCTCTGCCTTTCACTCCAGAATTTACCTTCTCCCAGAGCTGAGCCTCGGACAACCAGGTATAGGGCTTGTTATTTGCTCCTCTATCAGTCTTGGCTGCTCTGCTTTCTTCTCAAGTTCAGCTGCAAGCTATCAGGCATGTGGCTTATCTCACCCTGGGCCTCAGCTCTTTGAGCCTCATGGGGGCTTCTTTCCTTGCTGCTCAGCTGTGGATGAAACAAGTCCTTTCTCTTACAGTTTCAAATAATATACAGATCTCACAGCATAAAATGTGGCAACTTCCTTTATCTGTGTCTGTGTCTTTCTCTCTCTGTGTCTCTGTTTATATCAGACCCAGCGAGAGGGTAGAGACCCAAGGTGGCTCATGCCTCACTGATGTAGTCCAATCAAAAGCCCTAAATCGATCTTATCAAGTAATCTAATCAAAGGCCCATCTGAATTTAATACAATCAAAAGGTATCACAAATATATTTATATATATATATAAATAACATTTTTTATAAGCAAATGCACATATATGTATGTATATTTATATATCATTTTACAAATATTGGTATGTATTGTGAAAATTTTGATTTTTACCCACAATAAAAAATAAATAAATTAAAAAAAAAAAAAAGTATCACAAAGGGTATCACACCACAGGAATAGATTAAAGAGCATAATCTTACTGGGATTCATTAAAGAACTTCAAACTGCCACACTCAGTGTACTGCATTTGTTACAATTCATGATTGGTACATTATTAGTAACTAATGTCTGTATTTTACATCAGGGTTCACTTTTTGTCTTACACAGTTCTGTGGATTTTGACAAATGTGTAGTGTCATGTATCCACAATTACGGTCTCATACAAAATAGTTTCACTGCCTCAAAAATGCTGTGTTCCACATATTCATCTCTCTTCCCCAGAACCCATTGCAACTACTGATCTTTTTACTATTTCAATAGTGTTTTCTTTTCCAGAATGTCATATAATTTGAATCTTAGAGTGTATAGCTTTTTCATACGGCCTTGCCCATTTTTTTCCCTCATTTTTTTTTTAACTTTTTAATTTTATTAATGGCCTGCATCATGTTTTTATAACTACTTGGGCAGATGCATTATTATTGTTACTGTCTCCCACTAGACTTTAAGTGCCTGAGGGTAGGGAGTCTCTTGTTCATCCTTATACCCGTAGCAAGTGGCATGGGGCTTATCACTTGATCACATGATGAACCTTGATGAACCATAGGAAGCTGCCTATGGACTATTTAATGCATGCCAACACTGTTTCCTGCCAGTTAACTTTTAAAAGAAATAAATTTTTTATTCAGGAGATTTACTGCCCAAGATTTTGTTAACCAGCATATACTCCATACCCAACACAGACTTGTTTGTTTTAAGTATCTTTTGTGAGTGTTTTTGTTTCAGATTTCCTCAAGCTTCTAATCTCAGTGTTATGTTAGTTTTAAAAGAAAGTTAATCATAATAAATAATAGGTAATAATTTAAGTTTATAATAGTTGATCTCTGTATCTCTTGCTAGAGTATTTTTTGGATAAATAGCTTTTATTTTTTAAAATTTTATTGAAGTATATCATACATACATGCACGTACATAAACAATAAGTGTTTAGTAAAAGTTGTGAACTTACAAAACAAACATGCATATCATCATACTGGGCTCCCATACATCACCCCACCACCAACACTTTGCATTGTTGTGAAACATTTGTTACAAACTATGAAAGAATATTGTCAAAATATTACTTCTGACTATAGCCCATATCTTACATTTGGTGTATTTTTTTCCCCAACTCACCTGATTATTAACACACCCTGTATTAGTATTATGTATTTGTTATAGTTCATGAGAGAACATTCTCTCATTTGCCCTGTTAACCACAGTCCATCTTCCACCACTGGCTTCCCTGTGTTACACAGTTCCATGGTTTGCACAGTCCTTTCAAAGTGTACGCCCAGTGGCTCTCATTTTCATCACAGAGTCATGCAGTCATCATGTCAATTTTAGTATGTTTTCTTTACTCCAAAAGGAAAAATCCCACACTCCCTTATAACCTCCTATGGTTGTCCCTTAGAATTGATATATCTTCCATGCCATTGCTGCAAAATATTACAATATTACTGTTAACTATTGCCCATAAGTTACATTAGAAGTAATTTTCTCATGTGTCATCATACTCTTAACACTTTGTAAAAGACATTGTTATATTTATATTATTAACCACAATCTTCATCCTCCATCAAAATCACTCTACTGAATTTTCCCCCTTTTTTTAAAAAATCATCTTCTTCTTCTTCTTCTTCTTCTTTTTTTAAACAATTTATTGAAGTATATCATGCATACATGAGCATGCATAAACAATAAGTGTTCAGTAAACATTGTGAATTTACAAACCAAACATGCATAATGTCACACAGAGTTCCCATACATCACCCCACCACAAATACTTTGCATTGTTGTTAAACATTTGTTAACAAATTATGAAAGAGCATCATCAAAGTTTTACTACTAGCTATAGTCCTTATCTTACTCCCCTATACATTTTTTAAAGGATTTATTTATTTATTTATTTATTTACTTTTATCCATTTTTACATCCCTCCCCCATTTTTGCTGTTTTTGTGTCTATTCCCTGGGCAACTCTCTGTGTCCATGTCCTGCTCTCTCTTCTCATCCTTCTCCTCCTGTCTTCTCTGGGATTTGATCCTCAGCACCTCCGATGTGGGAGAGAGGCGCCCTACTGCCTGTACCACCTTAGTTAGTGATTTTTCGGTGTGTTTTGTCTTGGCTCTCCCTTGTGTCACTCTCCTGTTACGTCATCATCTTGCTGCGTAGCTCGCAGGGCCTGATGGCGCACCCATGCACGGGGCCTGGCAGCTCACCCGTGTGTGGAGCCTGGCAATATACCCACGTATGGGACCCAGTGGCCCATGCACCTTTTATATTTTTCTTTTTTTAATTTTTACCGGGAGGTCCTGGGGATCGAACCCAGATCCCTCCATATGAGAGACAGACACCCAACCACCCGAGCCACATCCGTCCTCCTGCTATATCTCTTAAGGTTGACCAAAGATACCTAGAGTTACAGTCTTTTCCCATACAGGATGGTCATATAATAAATCAGGCTTAGTTTATCACTAGCATTTTGAAAACCAGACCTAGGGAGAAAAACTAGGTCTGGGGACACATGCATGGTTTCTAAAATAGCAAATGTTTAGCCTACCCTGATTATCACAAAATTAAGACAGCGAGAATATTCGCAATTTTTCTTATTATTATTGAGTTGTAGGAGTTCTTTATAACTTCCAGATGCAAGTCCTTTATCAGATATATGATTTGCAAAAGTTTTCTCCTTTTCTTGATGGTGTCCTTTGAAGCACAAACATCTTTAATTTTGATGATGCCCAATTTTTTCTTTTGTTATTTGCACTTTTGGTGTCATATATCTATAAAGGTGTATACTTCTATATAAATGTCTATAAAGGTGTATACTTCTGATTAAAATGATTTAGATGACATACCTCAGAAAACACTGCCAGTGAAAGTCTTTACTTTCAGTTGTAGTTTTGAGTATTTGCCAATCTCAGGGAAATTATACCATACAAAATATGTCACCTGGTAAACAAGTTTAATTTTGCTTGTGAGTTATTAACTTGGAAGGGAGGAAAGCTAACTGATTTTTTCTTATCTCAAAATTATTTTAGGGGGTCAGATGTGGCTCAACTGGTTGGGCGTCCGTCTCCCATATGGAGTGGACCCGGGTTCGATCCCTGGGACCTCCCGGTAATAAAAAAAAAAAAATTTATTTTAGAGTAGCAAGAAATTACTTAGTAGAAATTGTTATTTTTTGGCTAATATTCTTATATTTGAAATTTGAAGACACTTTTATAAATAAATATATATCTAAATATAATAGACTTGTAGATAGATATTATTCCTAATATCTAGCCATTATAATTATAGCTGTATAGTTTTCCATTTTGTGGAGATACTTTCATTTGTTTAACCAGTCCCCTATTAGTAGACTTTTAAATTGCTCAGTTTTGTTGTTGTTGTTGTTCTTGCTGTTTTTGATTGAGTCAAATGAATATAAACCAATTATCTGAATTTACCATATGATTTTACCAAGATAGAATGCTACCAGTACTAGATTGTCTTAATTTAAGAGCTATATAGACTATTATAGTTCCAAATCTTGCAGTAATTTTTTAAAATTTAATTTAAAGATCATCTTTGTTATACATACACCAAGCCATCTCTTTTGGATCTTCTCTATGTTTTCATTAACTGTTTAATTTATTGTGCCCCTGTTCTGTGTCAGTCACTGTGCTAGGTTCTAGAAATAACAATATAAATAAGACATGGCTCCTGCTGAGGATTTCATAGTCTGTGTGGAGTAACAGGTTTTGTAAGATAGTCATTATGTACTGTGATGAAAGAGTACTGCAGTGATTCCTGCCTTTGGGTACAGTATATGATAACTGAGCTGCAGTTGTTCTGTGGGTAAGGAGAAAAAATATTTCTTGCAGAGTAAAGGTAAATAATGTTTGTGTAACAAAAGTAGGCCAGTATGAATAGAGTAGCTAGAGATGAGTCTGAAAAGTTACCCAGAGAATAAGTTATGAAAGACCTTAAATGCCATGCTAAAACTTGTAAATTCAGAAACAGTAGAGAGCCATTGGAGGCTTTTAAGCAACTGAGAAGTGTCTGTATTTAAAAATAATTGATGGAAGTATGGAGAATGAATTAGAGAAGAAAAAGACTGGAGTCCTAGAGAACATTTGGAAGGCTGTTGTAGTAGTATAGATCAGTGGTCTTTTAAAGTTTTGATCACACATCCCCATTAGTTAAAATACATACATAAAATACACATAAACACACATAAAATGTGTATATACATTTTAAAAATTATTATTTATAGGCATATACTACTGTTCTAATATCACATAACTATAGAAAAATTAGAGGTGAGAATATTTTGAAATAAACTTTCAAAATATTTAGAAAATATATTTAAATAATTTGAAATTTTCAGATTAATGATACCGAGAACCTTGATTGAATGAATGTGTGCCACACACTTGAACTGCAGTAAGGTTCATTATGCTGAAAATGAATGAATGAATGAGGGCTCCACTGTTACCTCGCTATGTTACAGAACCTCCATTATTCCATCAAGATTCCTACTGTAACAAGTTACACCTAACCATCTGACTTGTTCTAGCTGAGGGCATTGATGTCAAACCGTATCCAACAATATTAATAAATTTTAATTTTTAATTCTTAGATGAATAGTAAATATAAATAGTTGTAATTTTTTTTTTCTTACACCAGCATACCCCTTGACACACACCTCTTGCCTTTTACTAGATTAGAGATGGTGTGTTCTAAGACTTAACCAAAAGCAGTGGCAGTGGTGATAAAGGAGGGCATAGATGTAAAATTTTGAAAAATAATTAACTAGGTGTGGGGAGAAATGGAAGAGATAAGAAAAGTTTCATAGTTCCTAGCTTGTGCAGTGATGATGGCGTTAACAGAAATACAGTTGGTGAAAGGACTGTGGTTTTTATATTCTGTTTTGGACATTTGGAGGTTGAATTGCATAAGATATGTCAAAGTGGAGAAATTCAGTAGTTTATTAGAAATACATGCCTAGTGCTTAGGAGATAAGTCAAATTGGAGATTCAGATTTGACACTTGTCAGCATGTAAGTGTTAGTTTCAAGGTAGGGAAAGTGTGTAGAGTCAAGATAAGAGAACTGACAATAGATCTCTGGGGAACTATTGTTTCTCTCATATAGATTGGAAAAGTAAGAGAACCAGGACAGAGTGGAAGCTGTTTCAGAGAAGACAAGGCAGGGACCATGATTTTCGAGGGACAAGGATTTAATCACAGTGGCTGATGCTATACAGAAGCCAGGAGTGTAAAGACTGAAAAGAAATCATTACACCAGGCAATTAAGAAATCATTGGTACCTGAGTGAGAAGTGTTCCAGAGGAGGATGTTAATGTAAACCAGATTGGTTTAAAATTCATTTCTCAATCTAAAGTAATCTATTAATTATTTGCAAATACTTAGAAATGTTTACCATACTGGACCAGCTAATGTATGTTTATAAGATTATAAAAGCTTCTGTGCCCATGTGAAACTGATTATCTAGTTGGAGAAAAAATAATTCACATATGAAATGACTACCAGTATCATTTGTAGTAAAATGCTCTGGTGTACTACAAATTTTATATTATAAAATATTAAAATTTGACCTAAAGTACAACCCCAGTCTTCTTTATTTGATGTCAGATTTTACTTCATGCAGAAGTATTCATTGGCTATGTTCTGTACTACTTATCATAGATAGATGGAGATAAACTAGAAGATTGGAAGGATACAAAGAGAAACTCCCAGCTGTCTTAGTTGTGTTTTATAATGCTTCCTTCTTTCTGTCTATACTATAGTGATGAATTAATTTATTTATTGTAGCTCTAAATTATAAATTAATGTGAATAGACACTTTGGGGGAAAATATTCTTTGATGTCTTCTCTTTTTATAGACTAGGATAACATTTCCCATTGTACCTTTTGGAACAGGGAATTGAGAGGTATTAAAAATGAGTTTGAAGATAGGTCTTTATAAGCATGAGCTTATAGTAACAACAGAAAAATAGCTTCCTTTTCCTTCTCCTTTTAACATTAAAGTTCCTCCTCCTACCATTTTTCTGCTGTATGAGTCAGGTGGTAAAGTGGAACTTACTGAAATCGCTATTAAATTTTACTTTTCAGTCTGTGCACCAGAGCATGATGGAGTCAAAAGACTTGGTACCAGAATGTAGGAAGTGGTGGTTGAGGTAAGAGTGGGAAAGTAGGCTGTAGCTATTTATAAAAACTTAACTTACTTAGGTAGGTTCCATTTTTGGAGTAACTTAAGGACTGTGCAATGGATCACATTCCATGTGCATATTATATACTCTGCAAGAATCCTCCCCTCCTCAGTAGTCTGAAGTTATTAAAAAGGAAAGCACTAGAGGTTGATTAGAAGTTCTTATCCCCATTTCCTTTGTACTGCTTTATAAATTAGAATATTTTGTATGTTTTGGTTATTGTAGTTTTATTTCTTGTGGTAAGCTAAGAGACTGGCTTAACAATATACACTTGAATATTTTGCTAAAATTTTGCATTTGAACAAAAGATCAAAGGGTCACCCCCAACACATTCTTATAATAAGAAACGGTTCCAAATCCAGTTTAGAGAATACAGAATTCAGCCTTTTTGCTAATTTGCTAAATTTAATGTTGATGCATTGTGATATGTTCATTTGTTTTGAAGACTTCAATTTAATTCCTAAAGTGTATTTGTGAGATAATTATGCTTAAATTTTTATATGAAAATAGTATCATACATATTTGCTCCTCTTCCCCCTGCCTCCCAAGTACTTTCATTAATATCCTTTTTGGTCCATGTAACAGCTCTGAGACTGTTATCTCATTTCATGGAAAAAGAAACTAAAGTTAGAGAGGCCATGTAACTTTCATAACAGTTTGATGGCAGAATGGGCCTAAAAACTCATGTCCTCTTATTTTTTCTCCAATACCTATGTTACCACATATTTTAAAGATTTCTCATGTTGGCAATTTTCCAATTCAAACTCTCTTCATAATGTAATAAGCATCTTTGCTGCTATAGCTAACTAGATAAATTACTGTTTACTAGAGTTCTTTCTCTAGTTCCATGCCTTCCTGGTAAACATTCTAATAAACTACATTTTGCCATAGTTGTTTTTTTTTTTTTTTTTTTAAGATTTATTTTATTCATTTATCCCACCCCCATTGTTTGCACTAGCTCTCTGCTTTCTGTGTCCATTCACTGTTTGCTCTCTGTGTCTGCTCCTCTTCTCTTTAGGAGGCACCAGGAACCGAACCTGGGAACCTCTCGTGTGGGAGAGAGGCACCCAATCGCTTGAGCCACGTCCACTCCCTGCTTTGTTGTCTCATTGTGCTCCCTCTTTGTGTCTCCTTATTGCATTATCTTGTTGCATCAGCTCACTGCACCAGCCCGTCGCGCCAGCTTGCTGTCTTGCTCATCTTCTCCAGGAGGCACTGGGAATCGAACCTGGGACCTCCCATGTAGTACGCAGGAGCTCATTCGCTTGAGCAATATCCGCTTCCCTGCCATAGTATTTTTTGAGATAAGAAATAAGAATTAACAGTTCCTGGTTTTGTCATTTTGTTTATTTGCATATTAAAATTTCGTTAAAACTAAAATATCAATTGATAAGGGCTTGAAGAGAGACATAATAAATAATAGTCCTCCTTGGGATGTGATGGGAGGTGTGGGAGGTGGGCAACATGGGAATCCCAGTGGGTTCCGTGTAATATTTTGGGTAATCCAAGCACCTCTTAAAATATATGTGTGTATATATATATATATATATATAAAAACAACATTTTTGTAAGCAAATACACATATATGCATATATATTTATAAAAAAAATAATAATAAGAAAACACACTGTGGATTCCCATTTGAAATTTCAAAAGCGACTTTGCCAAATTATATTCCATTATATGAATACCACATTTTATTTATCATTCATCAACTGATGGCATTTTCCCCATACTTTTTGGCTGCCATACATAATACTGCTATAAAAATGATGTACAAGTCTTTGCATGGATATATATTTTTGTTTCTTTTGGGCATATACCAAGGAGTAAATTACTAAATGAAGTGGTTACACCAAGTTTAAATTTTGAGAAACTCCTGGATTTTCCAAAGGAGCTGCATCACTTGTGATTCCCACCAATTTATTAGTGTTTCCATTTCTCCACATTCCTTTTAATACTTGGCAGATAATTATCTGTCTTTTTAATTTAACCCTCCTCTGAGATGTGAAGTATTATCTCATTGTGGTTTTGATTAACATTTCCTTGATGTCTTATGATTTTGATGGTCTTTTATGTATATATTGGATATTTGTGAATCTACATTGGAGATATATGTGTCCTAATCCTTTACCCATTTTAATTGAGTTGTTTGGCTTTTTATTATTGAGTTCTAAGAATTCTCCATATGTTCTAAATGCAATCACTTATCAGACATGATTAGCAATTACTTTCTCCCATTAGTTAGGTCTTCTTCCATTCCTTTCAATGATATTTTGTGAGCATAATATTTTCAGAGCATAAGTGTTGTAAATATTTTATTAAATTTATTTGTTTAAAAAAAAAATAATAATAATAATAATAATAATAATAATAGTCCTCCTGAAAGCTGATTCCCTTTGAAGCACAGGGTTTGGCAGTTAGGAATTTAAAAGTGCTTGAGTGTTATAATTGCCCAGTGTACTAAGGCTTTGAAGTAAATTGTCATATGTTCAATGTAATTATTCATAAAGGAGTTTCTATATCTGATACCATGATAAAATCTGCAGTGTTTCATTATTTGGTGATCTCTTAATTAAATTTTACTGTTAGAATTGCAGAGATCATTCAATTCTGTCTTCGAGTTGGTATCTTCCCTGACAATTGGTCATATTGCTGCTCTGTGAACAGCTCTATCAAAGATGAACTCAGATGCTTTACAGGCTAGCATAATCCATTTTGAACAACTCTGGTGGTTAGAAAATATTGGAAATTTTTTCCCAAAATCTGGTTGCCTATATTTTTCTAACTATTTTTCCTAGTTTTGCTCTCCAGTACAAGGTAGATTTTCTACTCAGTTTTTCACATGGCAGTTCATCAAAATAGCTGAGGTTGCTATAATTTTCCTTTGAGTCTTTCCTATTCCAGAGTAAAAGTCCCTAGTTTGATTTATTTTTACATATCACATGAATTTATATCAGGATTGCCTTCTTCTGGTTAAATTTCTTTTTTTAGGATCTCTTCAGTTTTTCCCAATTTGAACAGAATATTCCAGAATGTGAAATGACCTGCATAATATATGGTGGGATGGTTATCTGACTTATTCTGGGTACTTAAATGTGTACTAATGCAACCTGAGTCCTTTAATTTTAGAGAAGCCACATTACACTATTAGCTTACTTTGGGCTTGTAGTCACATAATGCCCCTTTCCACAAGAGCAATACTTTGAGATCCTTTAATTTTTTCTTTTTGCAATTGAATTTTCAAAACTAAGTGTTTAGATATTACAGTTAACCCCTATTACATTGCATCTTCTATATTGCATCTTCATTTAGTTCGTTATAACTTGCCAATTGCTTTTTTTTTTTTTAAGATTTATTTTATTTATTTATCTCTCCCCCTACCTCATTGTCTGCTCTCTGTATCCATTCGTTTTGCGTTCTTTGTTTCTACTCATCTTCTCTTTAGGAGGCACCGGGAACCACCGGGACCTCCCATGTGGGAGAGAGGCACGCAATCTCTTGAGCCACCTCCACTTCCTGCTTTGTTGTGTCTCTTATTGTGTTTCCTCTTTGTGCCTCCTTGTTGCGTCATCTTGTTGCGTCAGCTTGCCATGCCAGCCTTTCGCACCAACTTGCTGTCTTGCTCGTCTTCTCTAGGAGGCACCAGGGACCAAACCCGGTGGTAGGCGGACGCCAAAATGCTTGAGCCATGTCCACTTCCCACCAATTGCTTTTAACATATTAAATTCTGTTTTTACATACTAGCCATATCTCCCAAGTATATGTCATTTGGGGTTTTCTTAACCAACAGATATTTACTAATTATTTGCTATATGTGGGGCACAAAGTATGTCTCCTTTCCTTATAATATACTTTTCTAGAGTGGGGGACTTTAGAAGTTTATTCTAAAATAAAATTTCCATGAATATCAAAGTTAACTTAGAAAATATAAAGGAATATGCTGTGCCACAAATTACAACATAATAAATTACCCTCACAATAGTGAAAAGTTCTGGTAATGGTAGAAGAACAGACAAATCGACCAGTGGGACAATATAGAGAACTCAGAGCCAAATGCATTTATGTATAAGAACTTAATAAGATAAAAATTGTATTATGAAGTGATTGGTATCTATAAAGTATGGACTATTTAGCAGATGGTGTGGGGAAACTGGCTCACTATATGGAGAAAAATAAAATTGGATCTTTACATAACACTATTTATGAAAAAGGACTTAAGATGGATTAATGACCGAAATATATAGATAAAACTATAAAGTTACTAAAACATTTGTGACTTGGTATTAGGAAAGTACTTTTTAAACAAAACCTCAAAAAAAGCCATAGATGAAAAAATTAACTTGGTGATATAAAATTAAGGATTTCAGTTTAACAGATACATATTGTTAACAGACAACATTTGCAAAAACTATAAACCTATCAATGAATTAATATCTAAAATATAAAAGAAACTCTTTTGATTCAACAAGACTGGGGAAAATGGGCAAAGGAAATAAACAGGGAATTCTCAAAAAGGGAGCTCCAGAAAGCTAACAGACATATGACATATAAATTAATTAGTAATAAAAGAAATCTGATTAGAACAAAATTTTAGTTTACACCCATTAGTCTAACAAAAATTAGAAACTGGATAATGCCAAATTTCAGCTGGCTTGAGGGAAGAGGTACCTCTAGGAGCATAGCCATTTCGGAGAGCAATTTGGCAATTCATCATTTAGTTGGTATAATTTACTTTAACCTAACAGCTTTGTTTCTGGGTATATACCCAGAGACTGATTTTCACACAGATCCGTAAGGGGATTGGTTTTTGGTCATTGGTAGTTAAGAATACTCTGAATCTGCATCATTAGGGGAGTGGATAGACAACATGTTGAATACTTTGCATCAGTCAGAAACAGTGAATTAAGTATACTATGGCAACATAAATAGATTTTAAAATCTCTTGCAGAGAATAAAGGTAAGGATACATAAAAATAAAAAGACGTACATCACATACATTAGAAGGAACGACTTATTGAGAAGGGGAATGGGAATAGGAAATAAAAATGAAGGGAAATAAAGCGATTAGTTAGAAAATGGGTCTTCTACAGATGAATAATGATAATGTGCCACGAATAGAAGAGTATGATAACTCAACTTTTTGTACCTGAAGACTAAAATAAAAGTAAGGTTTGGGGACTTGTTTGGGAGTGGTATGTAAATTGGATTGGAGAAGAAAATTTAAAGGCATAAAAACCAAGAAACTTAAAATAATCCAGGTACTAGGACATGACGTCTTAATTTAGAATAGTGGTAATTGATAATTAAAAATAGCTAATCATAGCTAATTAGATGAAGAGATGAGCCAATATGAAACTGGGTAACTGGCAAGATTGAGACACCATTAATTAAAGAGGAATAGGGAACCAGAAGAGTAATTAGATTTGACCTGGGGGAGATATGATGAATTCAACTTTAGATATATCCCATTGGAGGTTCTAGCAGTTCATTGAGGTAGATTGTCCACTGTTAGAGCAGGTAGATTGTCCACTGTTAGAACATTTATGCTAGGTATCAAAGCAGGATATTTTTTATTCCTAAGATATTTGGGCCTTGTGATTTCAATCTCATTTTGACCCTAAGAGTGATTTTACTGGGTTTCCAGGAAAAAGTAGGCTTGACAGAAGGTTTCAACACAAAATAAAGTTGGTGAGCTAAAACCACATCAGTTTACTTTTAGATAATAAAAAAATGACAAAATAATCAAACATATTAACTATAAAATTTCACCTTTGAAAACTGGACTTGGTAATAATGGCCACAAAAGAAAACTTACAGTGGCAGAACATAATATTTGAAATTTGTTATGGACCAATACATTGAGCAGTGACTCAAATCTTTGTTGTAATATTTACTCTGAGGAAGACTTGATCTTTATTTAAATAGTTTCAGAAAAATAAAAATTAATCTATAGTAGAGAGTATAGCTCAGTGGTTTGAGCCCCTGCCTCCCATATACGAGGTCCTGGGTTTAATCCCCAGTACCTCCTTTAAAAAAAAAAAAAAAAATTACTCTTTTTGTTCCAGAAAATCCTTGTTTCTCTCCCCCTGCCCCTAGCTGGCATTAGTCAAACTCTGAGGTTATGGGCATAATCCTCCAGACTGCTCCAGACTTCTGACCATAACTATGAGGAGTTAGGGTTCAACTACAAAGTTAGAGGGAAAGTCTACACAAGATCACCTTACTTTGACACCAAGTGTAGGGATTTCCTAAAACCACCCTCAGGTTTGAGAATTTACTAGAAAGACTCACAGAACTCACCAAAAGCTTTTATACCCATGGATGCAATTTATTATAGGGAAAGGATACAAATAAGAACCAACCAAAGGAATAGACACATAGGACAGAGTCCAGTAGGGTTCCAGACATGAAGCTTCCATTGTCCTCAGGACGTCTTACCTTTCCGGAATTGATGTGTGATAATATACAGAGTTTTGCCAGCCTAGGAGTGCCACCCTAGCTTGGGTGTCCAGAGTTTTTACTGGGGCTTGATTTTGTATTGATTGCCCACATGGCTGAACTCATTCTCTAGCCTCCCCCTCCTCATGAGGTTGGGCTAATACATACTTCAGGGGTCCTACCATGAGTCACCTGGTTGGCATAAACTATCAGTGTGGTCTGAGGGGTCCAGGGACAACAGAGATACTCCTTTTACATGGGGAATTTCAAGTGTTTTAGTGGTTGCCTCTCAGGTCCCAGGGACAAAGGCCATACCTATTCTTTGGGCAAAGTCAAATTCTTTATTAAGGTGTCCTTCCCCACTTGAGTAAGCTAGATTATAATCTTTTTTTCCCCATTCTTTTAGATTCATTTTAAATTATATCAGTACTATGGTAGTATACTCCCATTTTTATATTTACAGATACTGTAGATAAAGACACCCCTGTCTCCACTTTTCTTCCAGAGGTTACCACTATATCTATTTGGTACACATCCTCCCAGGTATCTTTTTAGGGCTTTTACAAATATGTTTGTTCAAAAATAAATACTGGGAAGCGGCTGTGGCTCAATCAGTAGGGCTCCTGCTTACCATAAAAAAATAAATAAATACTGATTTGTGGGTCTTTTTTTTTTTTTTTTTTTAAAGATTTTATTTATTTATTCATTTATCCCCCCCTTGCTGCTTGTGCTCGCTGGGTCAGCTAACCACGCCGTGCGGGCGGGCTTGCCTTCACCAGGAGGCCCCGGAAACCGAACCCGGGGCCTCCCATATGGTAAACGGGAGCCCTACTGATTGAGCCACAGCCGCTTCCCTGTGGGTCTTCTTGTGTCATTTTCTACATAGTCTGTAATTTTTTTAAAACTGTTGAAGTCTTGAATATCTTTCTATGTCAATATATAAGATCAAAATGTTTGCTAGGTAAAAATAGAAGTGTCAAATATCCTTCCTGGCTAGATGCTGTTGTAAGTATAGGGGAACACTAGAAATACAGGTGTGTTTGTTGCTTTAAAGAAGCTCACAGTCTAGTAGAAGTGAAGTATATAATAAGTATCATACAATGGAGTGTTTTAATAGAGATATGTAAGAGTTGCTATTTGAGCACAGAGGAAAGAGCATCAATTCTTTGTTTGAGAAAGAGAGGAGTTCTTATGGAAGGAAAAAGGGATTTTGGATCAGTTTCTAAGGAGAATATTTTTCAGGTAAACTGTGGCCCAGAATAATTAGATCATGTTCTGGATTCATTCTTGTCTTTTGTGAAAGGCATATCATCCCTTGCCAGAAATCAATCTTTTTGGTATCCTAAACTGTGGTCCTGAGAGCAAAATCTTTATCATGTATGATTGTCTTTTAGAATTTTGACAGGTTTACATAGTGCCAGAAATTTCTTCAGTTAAAATTTTTTATTTCATCTTGCAGAAAAGTATGTGAATGTGGTTTTTCCCTTTCTTTAGGGAGGTGGTTGACTCAATGGTTCAACATTTTAAAGTAACTATATTTGGGGATCGTAGACCAGTTTATGATGGAAAAAGAAGCCTTTACACAGCCAATCCACTTCCTGTGGCAACTACTGGGGTAAGATTTACATTCCTATATTTTAAATACATTTATTACCATTTTGTATTATTACAGTTCATATATATATGTAAGTGTGTATGTGTCATTTTTATTTAACTTTTTATTTTGAAATAGTTTCAAATTTAAATAAAAGTTACAAGAGTAATGCACATAACTCTCACTCATATACTCTTTACCCAGATTCACCAGTGTTTTTAATGTATGCCACATTTGTTTTATCCTTCTCTTTCTCTTTATATCTATAGATATAGCTATGTAGAGAGAGATACATATACATTTATTTATTTTTTCGTGAACTATTTGTGAGTGACTTGCATATAGCATGGACTTTTAATTCTTAATACTTCAATGTGTATTTCCTAAGAACAGGATAAAAACTACAGTACAGTTATCAGCTTCTTTAAATTTAATATTGATATGATTCTTTTGTCTAATTGGCAATTCATATTCCAACTTTTGTCAGTTGTTCCCACGATGTCCTTTATAGCATTTTTTTCCCTGCCATCCAGGATCATGATTACATTTAGATAAAATGTCTTATTCTGGAACAATTCCCCAATCCATTTTTGTCTTTCATGACATTGACATTGTTGAAGATTACAGGCAAGTTATTTTGTGGAATATTCCTCTGTTTGGGGTTATCAGTTGTTTCCTCTTGATTAGATTGTAGTTATGAATTTTTGAAAGGAATATTTACATAAATGTTCTTCCCTTATCAGTGCATCATATCAGAAGGCACTTGATATGATCTGTTCCATTAATGGTGGTGTTAACTTCATTCACTTGGTTAAGTTGGCTATCTGTCAGATTTCTCCTATCAGGTTACCTTTTGTTTTCTTTTGTTTTAGAAGGTTCTGGGGATTGAACTCAGGACCTCGTACATGGGAGGCAGGTGCTCAAACACTGAGCTACATCCACTCCCCAATGAGAGTTAGTTTTTCAGTTTGTTTGTCTTTAGGAAGTACCAGGGATCAAACCCAGGACCTTGTATGTGGGAAGCAGGCGCTCAACCACCTGAGCTACATCCGCTCCCTGTCCGGTTACCTTTTTCTCTTTGTGTTGATAAGTATCTTATGTGGAGATATTTTTAAAGATATTGTTTGTCATTAGACTTTTACCTATAGTGACTGAAGATTCTTGTTTAAATGTATTATTAACATATAATTCTGTCATTCTGTCTACATTTATTAGTGGTATTTTACTGTAAGGGAGAGCTTTTTCTTTTCCCCTATTTTTTTTTTTTTTTTTTTAATCTCCTTATTTAACTGTTAATATTGTCCCAGATTTGGCTAGCAGGAGCCCCTTCAAGCTGGCTCTGTGCCTTATTGATGTGACTTTTTTTTGTTTTTTTTGTTTACTTTGTTTTTAGCACTTCCCTACTTTCTGGCGCACCAAGATGTTTCTGAAAGTTCATCTTACATCTTCCCCGATGCAACCCTGCAACTGGCCATTTCTAAAGGAGTTCTGATTTCTTTAGTTGGGGATGCAGTTTAGAAACCAAAATCTGGGTGGTAGATGTACTCATTGCTGCTGGGGTGTCTGTGCTTCTAGGCCACTTTCAATGGACAGAGATAGGAAATATAAATAAATACAAAAACAGACAATAAATAATTAATGCATATTATATAAATCTCATGTATGTATTCACACACATGCGTGTGCATGCACGCGCACACACACACACATGAAGTCATGAGTTCATACTGATACTTCCAGTTCCAATCTTCCTCACAGGATTCTTCCTTTCCTCCCCTCATTCTGTATTTGTACATTCTTTACTTAGACCCTGGCTCCCCAAAACATCACCACTTTTACTTAATTTGCTCAATTCTATATAGTACATATCAAATAGTTTCTGAATTACTACACCCATACCACTACATAAAACAAACCTACTAATAAGAGTTCAAGGTTTGGTTTTGTTTGCAGTTCTTAATCCTTGTCCACCATTCCTTCACACCATTAACTGAGGGTATAGTCAAAGTCAATACACTGTGTTCAAGTATTATTACTTATGTTAGTAGTTTCTTTTTTTTCTTCTTCTTTTAGTATATTTATGTTATTCATTTGAAATGCATTTGGGTTCATTTAATTGTGTTTGTATTCAATTTTTTTCTCTCCTCATCCTTGTTGTTGTTTTTAAATTTTTAATATTTAAAACTAACATGCTTCCAAATTGAAAACTTTACCAAAAACATAAATTAGAATTGTTGCTTCCTCCTTTTTTCTTCTAACCCATTCCTTCCCATCCCTTAAAATTAACCAGTTTCTTTGTTTCTGGTTCATATTGCAAAATATGTGTTTCTTTTTGCAAAAATAGTCCATATAAATATTTTCTCATTTCCCCTTTCTTTCTCATACAAAAGATGACATACTACTTGTACTCTTCTGTACTTTGCTTTTTTTACTTATCAGTGTGACTTGGAAATTATTCCATGGCAGTTCCAAGAGATCTTTCTCATTCCTTTTTTATAGCTATCTAAATGTTTTGACCTTTTGGTAGTTTCCAGTATTTTGCAATGACAAATAATGCTAACATGAGCAACTATGTTATTTAAACTTTATTAAGGGAAGCGGCTGTGGCTCAATCAGTGGGGCTCCCGTTTACCATATGGGAGGCCCCGGGTTCGGTTCCCGGGGCCTCCTGGTGGGGGCGGGCCCGCCCGCACGGCGTGGTTGGCTGACCCAGTGAGCACGAGCAGCAAGGGGGGGATAAATGAATAAATAAATAAAATCTTTTAAAAAAATAAAATAAAAAAATAAACTTTATTAAGCTCATTGGGTTTACATTGAGATTTTTTTTTTTTTTTTTTTGGCTTGTTTTCCTGTGGCTATTTTTATAAATTAAACTTAAAAATAATTGTATTTATCTTTTTCAACATTTACCAGTTGGCTTTTTTTCCAACAGGTAGATTTAGATGTTACATTACCTGGGGAAGGTGGAAAAGATCGACCTTTCAAGGTGTCAATCAAATTCGTCTCTCGGGTAAGCTGGCACTTACTGCATGAAGTACTGACAGGACGTACCTTGCCGGAGCCACTGGAATTAGACAAGCCAATCAGCACTAATCCTGTTCATGCTGTTGATGTGGTGCTACGACATCTGCCCTCCATGAAGTAGGTGCTTCTGGCTTTTTTTTTTTTATTCTTTAGATTTTAATTGTGAACGTTTTCTTCCCAAGAGTGAGTTGTGCAGGCCTCCCTTGGTTGACCATTAAATGTTGTAAATTTTTATTATTTCAGTTGATCAAGAACAGCATACGTGTAAGTTCATTTACAGAAGTAAGTTAAATAAAATCCCTTCACTTTTAAAAGTAAATGTACATTAAGTAAAACTTTTATAGAAAAATATCTAACCCTTTCTCTTAGCTCTACATCTTGAATAACTGATATATTTTCAGATATAATCCTATAGTTGTGACCTTGTTTTAAAAATAGTTTCATTGTTTATACAGTAGCATCAATATTAATATTAAATTTTGCTGAAATTGTTACTCTTTAATCATTCTAGTACCCTGTGTGTGTATGTATATATATATATGACCAGTGTGTCTTTTTAAAGAAAATATTATGTCTTGCAAACACACTTAGTTTTTTGTTCAATTATTATTAATCTTTAACATTTTTTTTTCCTAAGGTTGAAACTCTTAAGTTTTTAAACTAATTTTTAAAATTTTTTAAATAAAATCTATTCTTATTCAAATTACATTACTTTTGAGAATAGAGAATTTTGGTGAGTAATGCTGGTGGATTTTTTCATTTAGAATGGGTGCTTTTTACTCTCAGAAATTTGGAAAATGTATAAGTACCATTATGATGAATTAATTTTATTTATGCTAGTCTCACCTATTCTATAGATTATTTAAATAATACTTATATCTCAAAGAAAGGATTGACTATACCATTTTAATTTTTGTAGATATACACCTGTGGGGCGTTCCTTTTTCTCAGCTCCAGAAGGATATGACCACCCTCTAGGAGGGGGAAGGGAAGTATGGTTTGGATTCCATCAATCTGTTCGGCCTGCCATGTGGAAAATGATGCTTAATATTGATGGTAAGGGAACTAAGCGACATTCTGTATTGGTTAGTTGATTTGTATATACATTTGTACATTTGTATATATGTACATTTTAAATATAATTATATGTACTGGTATCTTGAAGTAATATTTGAACATGTGTTAAGACAAACTGGAAAAACATACATTATTGCATTTTATTTAGAAAGTCTTTATACAAAACTTGTGCTGGAATACTACTAAATATGAAGTAAACACATGAAAAAAAAATATAAAAGCCCTGACATGATCATCTGGGCAATCTTGTCTTATAACTCACCTTTGTCTTTTAAACTCTAAGTCAACATTTCATTATGAAATAGATATTTTAAAGGAAGAGCAGTCTATTGGTCATGGTGATCCCAAGTATTAAGCCTGCTGCTGGTGCTTAATGTGGTATTAGTTGCATTCTCAGTTTTATTTGTCTTCTTATGAACATTTTCAAGCATATGTAAAGAGAATAGTATGTTGAACTACCATGTATGTAGCCATCATCCAGATTGTAAGGATTTTTCTCCTTGCTTAATCTTCCCATATTTCTTCCTTTACTGTAGTACTTAAAAATCACATCCCAGATAGCATGTTATTTCGTCCCTACATACTTCAGTATCCTCTAAAAATATAGATGTTTTCTTACACAATCACAATGATGTTATCACATTTATTTGTAGTCTCTAGTACACTGTCCATAATCAGATTTCCCTGATTGTCTCAAATGTGTCTTTTTTTTTTTCCCCTAAAGGAGGCACCGGGATTGAACCCAGGACCACATACCTGGGAAGCAGGCACTCAACCAACTGAGTTATACCTACTCCCCTAAAATGTGTGTTTTTACACTTGGTTCTAATCAGAATCCAAACAAGATTTACACATCACATTTGATTAATCTAACAATCTCATTTTTCTCCTCTTGTTTTTTATTTGTTTGTTTGTTTGTTTGTTTTTCCCCTCTTTTATGCCTTTATATTGTTGCAGAAACTTGGCTACTGGTCCTGTAGAATATCCCCAAATCTGGATTTGTCCTTTTTTTTTTTTTTTTTTTTTTTAAGATTTTATTTATTTATTCATTTATCCCCCCCCCGCTGCTTGTGCTCGCTGGGTCAGCTAACCACGCTGTGCGGGCGGGCCTGCCTTCACCAGGAGGCCCCGTGAACCAAACGGGAGCCCTACTGATTGAGCCACAGCAGCTTCCCGTCCTTTTGTTTTCTTGTCATATTACCTTCTTCCTCTCCAGTATATTTCCTGAAAGTGGAAGTTAATCCTAGAAGTTTGGTTTAGTTTGCT
Source organism: Tolypeutes matacus (assembly GCA_026826555.1). NCBI lineage: Eukaryota > Metazoa > Chordata > Mammalia > Cingulata > Chlamyphoridae > Tolypeutes > Tolypeutes matacus. The sequence goes on from JAKSZT010053883.1 coordinate 29,732,166, forward strand.
AAATACTGCTGGGAATAATATACCAGGAATGGGTTGGCTTTTATAATGGGAATTTATTAGGTTAAAAGTTTACAGTTCTGAGGCTGTGGAAGTGTCCAGATTAAGGCATTATCAAGGGAAGCGGCTGTGGCTCAATCAGTGGGGCTCCCGTTTACCATATGGGAGGCCCCGGGTTCAGTTCCCGGGGCCTCCTGGTGAAGGCAAGCCCGCCCGCACGGCGTGGTTAGCTGACCCAGCGAGCACAAGCAGCAAGGGGGGGATAAATGAATAAATAAATAAAATCTTTAAAAAAATAAATAAATAAATAAACTCTTAAAAAAAAAAAAGGCATTATCAAGAGATGCTCTCTCACCAAGTTGCAGCTATGGGCAATCAGGCACATGGCTGTGTTGTCTAAAGATGCTTTTTCTCCAAGCTCAGTTGTTGGTGATCAGGCACATGGCAGGGCATACTGGTGGCTCTGCTGCTCTCTTCCTTCTCCTCCAGGCTCAGTTTCTCCCTGAGCACAGCTGTGGGCTATCAGGCATATGGCCCTTTTCTCCCTTCTCCTCCGGGCCTAGTCTCTTTCAGCCTCTCAAAGGTCTCTTTCCGTGCTTATGTACTCCACTGATTCAAGCCTCCAGCCTCTGGGACCTCTCTCTTAGCTTCTCAGGCTTTCTCTGTCTCTGCCGCTTTTTTCTGTGTCTCAGGCTTTTGTTCCTCTGTTTATAAAGGACTCCAGTAAGAGGATTAAGACCCATCCTGAGATATGTCCTACTGTAGCAATCTAATCAAATGGCCCTTAACTGATATAATCTAATCAAAGGTCCACAATGGGTTCACTTTCAGAACATCATTTTCTGGTGTCCACATAAAAGGCTCAAACCAACACAAAGCTTGATTAAATTCTGGTTTCAAAAATACTTAAAAATGCTTCATACTGGGGGCGGATGTGGCTCAACTGGTTGGGCATCCGTCTCCCATATGGAGGGACCTGGGTTCGATCCCCGGGACCTCCTGGTAAAATTAAAAATTTAAAAAAAAAAAAAAAAAAGCTTCATATTTACCATTGTAGGAAGCACACAATACCTAGATGTCCCAATTTTAGTGATGTCAAGATTGACTAGTAGGTACAATCTGATCTCTCCATTATAAATTTCCCAATCAACTTTTCAATTGCTAATGTTCCATCCATTGATAATTTGTTACCTGAATAATTTATTTCACTAGGGATTACCAAGTGGTAATTTTTCCAACTCTGTTATTTCTTTTGCATTAGATGGAATTCTTATGTGGTAAAGACCTTTCCCTCGTCAATTAGGGCTACTTGATTACCTTTAAATAAAATTTGTTAGGGAAAGGCAGAATAAATGCTTAATTATTTCCGTTTAATTGCCAGTTTTCGGAGTAAAGAGTCTGTGCCTCAATTACTTGCCATTGAGTTGCAATGAATTTTTTTTTTAGCATTCTTTTTTTAATATCATTATGAACTTATATGGGTTTTATATTTTAATCAGTTGCATTCAGTATTATTTTCATGTGCAAGTTCTATATTTAGTCAGTGAGAGCCTTTTCATGTTAACTTCTATGTCCTATTGATAATTATTTAGTCTTTGATAGCTTTCTTGTGTTCTGGCACAGCAGGATATCCCAGGCTTATCTTATATATCCTGCCCCATACTTGGAAACAGCTGTTCCTCCAGTGATTCCTGGATCTTTCCAGATCAGTACGTAGTTTCCCAATGTTTTTCAGCTGCTACTGTTGTGGTGATAGATCATTGAAGGGATATATTTAACCAGTCCTTTTTAGATGTATAATAAGGTTATTCTTAATCATTTGCCATTTCAAAACATTTATCTTTTATAGAAGATACTTATGTCTATATACACATATAGAAGCTATATCTGTAAGATAAATTCCTGTATGTGAGACTGATGAGTCAACCATGAATGCATTTGTAATTTTCATAGTTATTGTCAGATCTCCTCCATAGAAATTGTAAATTTTGTATCAATGAAAGAAAATATCTGTCTCCTTATATCTTTGCGAGTAGAGTTGTCAAACTCTTAGATTTTTGTCAATCTGATTTGCAAGAAATAGTTTCCTTATGTACTTTTATGTTGCATTTGACCATCTTTTCACATGTGTAAAGTCCACTTGTATTTCTTTTTTTATTAACTATTTGTTTATGTTCTTGGCCTATTTTTCTGTTGGACTTTTGGTCTTCTCATTTGCTGAATATTCTGAATTAAGGAGATTATCTTCTTTGTAATATGAGTTGCAGATATTATCCCTAGTTTGTTATTTATCTTTTGACCTTTGGTGTGGTGGGGTTTTTTTGTTTGTCTGCCATACAGATTTGTCTGTTGTCTTCATTTATATACATATATACACACACACATATATATATATACACACACACACATATATGTTTATATTAGGACTTCTGGAGTGTGATTCATAATTAGAAAATCCTTTCCCACTTTGAAATTCTGATACACATGTTTCTGGTCATTTTTCACATTTAATTCTTTGATAATTACTGTATAAAGTATATCCTGCTATGTAGTATGAGGTATGGATCCACCATTGTCTTTTTCTGGAGGCAACTTACTTGTTCCTATACTATATATATTGAAAAGACCACCTTTACTCCACTGATTTCAGATGCTGCCTTTGTCATACACTAAACTCCCATATGTACTTGAATTTCTCTAAATTTTTATTCTTTTCAATTAGTTTATCTATGAATGTGTCACTAACAGTACTGTTGTAGTTACTAAGGCTTTATAGTATGTCTTACTATCTAATAGGGCTAGTGTCCTCTCATTTTCTCAGGGTTTTCTAGGACATTATTTACCATATAAACTTTAGAAATACCTTGTTTACGCCTGGCAGGTGGGGGAAGAAGAGTTGTTATTTTATGAGATCTCATTGTATTTATAAAGTAGTTAGGGCAAATAGGCATCTTTATAGTATTGAGTCTTCTTGTACTTTTTGTAACCTAATATAATGTCAGATTTTGTGAAAGTCAATGGCTATTTGAAAAAAAGGTATATTCCATTATTGAAGTAGAGTTCAATGAATAGCCATCAGATCTACCATTTTGGTTATGTTGTTTAGGTAATTTATTTCCTTATATTTTGTTTACTTAATCTCTCAGACTAGGAGAAATAAATTTTCTTAATGTTAGTGTGTTTCTGTCTCTTTCTCCTTGTATCTTCTCTATTTCTGCTTTTTGAGAGTTGCTGCAGTATTGTTGGAAGCATTTATATCCATGTCTGTTTTCTTCATTGTGAATGGTGACCTTTACAATGATAAAGTGACTTTCTATGTCTCTTTTTATACTTTTTGGCCAAAATTCTCCATTGTTTAATGAAAGGATTATAATCCATGTTTTTGTAAACCTTTCCTATCCTTTAATTTTTGCTTTTCTTTAATTGTTTTAATAGTTTCTGAACCACAGTTATATCTTGACACCTCAGTATAGGGTGGTTTTGCTTTGTGAGTCAGTTTAAAGCTCTTTATTTTAATGAGCGAGTTAAACCAGATCAATAGATGGATAAATGGATAGATAGGTAAGTAGATAGGTAGGTAGACAGGCAGATAGAAGGATAGGTAAATAGGTAGCAGATTGGAGGGAGGGAGGACATACATACATATTTGATATTAGCTGGGTCAAATTATTTTATGTCATGTTTTCTGATGATATTTATTTTTAAACTTCATGTGTTCCCTTTTCTGTGCTTTTTAAATTATAGTTCTAATATTCAGAAAGGTCTTTTTTCTTCTTCTGGTTACCTTTATATTTATACTTTCATATAATACCCATCTTCCCCTTTTTCTTAAAGCAGCATCTTTTGTTTCCCTTAGTGAGCAACAATTACATTAGCTTTATTCTCTTCCTTCCCTTTCCCTCCTCCTTTACTACCAAGTTTTAGCCAATATAGCATTTTTTTATTGCTCTTTATAATTGTCCTTTTTAAATTTGCTTAAATTTTTGCTACTTGACTTTCAACTTTGACTCCTATCACATATGATGTACAATCAGTGAATTTATTCTATTTTTTTTGTATTTTCTACTCTATTGTTCATTTATTTATATCTGAAGGACTGCTTGGCTAGATATAAAATTATTGGTTCACTTTCTTTCCTTGAGTATCTTGAAGGTATTTTTCCACCATCTTCTAAAATTGAATGTTATATTTGTATTATACAGAAGTATCATGCCAGCTTGATTTTCTTTTCCTTAGAAGAGACCTGCTTTTTTTTGTCTGGTTGCTGGAAATGATTTTTGCAACTTTTTTACTAGAATTTGTCTCCGTATTGACCATTGTAAGTCAGTTTTACTTAGAACACAGAATTTTCTTTGAAAATGTATACTCAAGTCATATCTTTTTTAAAATCTATCATTTTATTTTCTTTTTTTAAAATTTCTATCCTATTGCTCCTTATTGTGCTTTTTATGTTACATATCTTACCATGTGCTTGTTGTAGCTTAGTCTTCATTTTGGAATTTTTTTTGTCTTTTTCTTCCATTTATTTCCTGAATTCTATAGTGCTTTTTCACCACCTATTGACAGGCTGTCTCTTCCCTGGGATCTCTCTTCACAGCTGCATTAAGAATGTTTAAATTCATGTTTAAAAGTAGGGTTATAATTTTCATCTACTTCGTAATATTTTTCTATTGAGATTTCTTTGTCAGATTGGTGTACTGTTGTTTCACATTTTTTTTCCTACAGTATCTTTGTGAGGATGCTTATCACTTTTTTGCTATTCATGTTTGAATGATATGGGTTTTCCCAAACCACCTATTAGAAGGGAGTGGGGGAACATTAGGAAGAAAGTAGTTTTCCAGGTTTCTCTGTTCAAGTCCTCTGTCCTCTTTTGTTTTTTTTGTTTGTTTGTTTTTTGTTTTTGTTTTTGTTTTTTTTTATCGGGAGGTACCGGGGATCAAACCCCGGTCTCTCCATATGGTAGTCGGACGCCGAACCTCTTGAGCCACATCCGTTTCCCTGTCCTCTTTTGTTTTGGTGGATTATTTCTTCAGAATATAGCCGCACTTCTTTTGCTTACATGGTTTTTTTTTTTTGATTGATTTCTTTACACACACACACACACCCCGCATTCTGTGCTCGCTGTCTGCTCTCTGAGCACCGAGAACCAATCCCGGGACCTTCTGGAATGGAGAGAGGCACTCGATCTCTTGCACCACCTCAGCTCCCTGGTCTGCTGCATCTCTTGTCGTCTCTCTTCTGTCTCTTTTCGTTGCGTCATCTTGCTGCACTAGCTCTCCATGCGGGCCAGCACTCCTGCATGGGCCAGCATTCCGCATGGCCAGCTCGCCGCGTGGGCTAGCTTGCCTTTCACCAAGAGGCCCCAGGAATTGAACCCTGGATCTCCTATATGGTAGATGGGAGCCCATTCGCTTGAGCCAAATCTGCTTCTCTTACATGGTTTGAGAGGTTTGAACTACCAGTCATGAGTTTTCTAGGATCCTTAGTAGCTACCAAGGAATAAAGCTCCTGCCTTTTAAAGTGCCTGCCTCAAATGTTAACAATTAGAGAACTCGTGAAGGGTATATAGGAGTTCTCTGTACTAGCCTTTTAAGTTTTGTAAGTTTTAAATTATTTCAGAATAAGAAATTAGAAAAGTACTTGCCTCATTTTAAAAAGAGTCATCCTTTCCGAAATCTCACTTCTAGAACACCCTCTCCTCACCCTCATGACACTTTGTACCTCTTTTCTCTACCTCCTTTTGAGATTTCCCCATTCAATCACAGTTCCCACTTAGAATAGGACCCTCTCTTTCTGGGAGTGAAATTTTTGCTATTTTCCCACTAGGTTCCTTCCATATTTATTGTCCTTCTCCCTTGTTCTGATGTGGCTCTTGCATAGAGTCTACTAATCTCAAGTACTTTAGGCCATATTTACTTGTAATTTGGCATTTTCAGGTTTTTATTGTCTCCTAGTGTCACTGAAGATGTAAAGTTTTATTTACTTTCCTTTCAAAAAGAAAACATTCTGTTCACTGCTTTATACGAGTTCTAGGAGAAAAATTGAAAAAATTGGAACTAATTTGCCGTCTTCCTACTGGAATTTGAAATCCACCTTCAGATATTATTAAGAAGTAATTTATAAATTACTCATTGGTCAAAGAAATGACAAAAGATATTAAAAATATTTTGAACTGAAGGATAAAGAAAATACTGTATATCAAAACCATTGTGGTCAGTTGCTTAGAGGGAATTTAAAACCTTAAATGCCTGTTATAAAAGAAGAAAAGCTAAAACATCAATGACCTATGCATTTATCTCAACATGTTAGAATAAATAACAGACTATTAAATTCAAGGAAAATAGAAGGAAATGAGAGATAGAAACAGAAATTAATGAAATAGAAAAAACAAACTTACCTGTATCCTACAGGTAGGGAGACCTCAGAGTTTTTTAAGAAGGGTAGTGATGTGATTATATTTGTTTTCCAGAAAGAGACCTCTGGCAGCAGTGTGGAGAATAGATAGAGGAGAAAAAACTAATCTGAGAAGCCAGTTAGGAGGCTTTTTCAATCACTAGTTCAGGTAAGAGATGATGATGACCTGGTCTAATGTGGGATGGAGAGGAAAGAACAGATTACAGGGACTGAGCTGAAAAAATAGGTTTAAGAACCATGACCAGAAAAAGCTTTGGGTTTGGTTACTGGTACATGGAACTGATTGAAAACAAATGTATCAGAAGCTCAATTAGATTGTTTTTTATTTGTTTCTTTCTTTCTTTCATTAGGTTTGTTGTTTTTTTTTTAACCGGGAGGTCCCGGGGAACAAACCCAGGACCCTCCATATGGGAGACGGACGCCCAACCACTTGAGCCACATCCGTCCCCCTATCAGGTTTTTAAAGGAATTTTTTTTGCAAATAAACTACAAGCCTGGTCTATCAGTCAATCAAGGATCAGCCAGAGAAGCAGGACTATCAGGATATATATATATAAACAATTGTGTCTTACACAATTGTAAGAGCTGGTTGTGGATTGGGTGTAGCTCAGTAGTTGAATGCCTGCTTCTCACATACGAGGTCCCGGGTTCAATTCCCGGTGCCTCCTTTTAAAAAAATAAAATAAAATAAAAAAGCTGACTAGACAAATCTGAAATCCATAGGGCAGGCTAGAACTAATGGGCACAGGCTGAAGTGTGTGGGGCTGGGGGGGAGTTTCTTCTCTCTCTTTTTCTTTCTTTCTCTTTCAGGCAGGCCTCAAGCAGGCCTATCATCTGGTTGAATCAGGTCCATCCAGATTATACAGTTGACTTCAAGTCAACTGATTATGGACTTTAATTACATCTACAAGATACTTTCATAATAACACCTAGATTCGTGTTTTATTAAATAACTGACAACTGTAGTCTAGCCAAATTGATACATCAAACAAACAAACAAACAAAAACAACCACAGCTCATCTGCAAATTTTATAATTACTCAATCCTTGAAATAACCTTCAGGCTCCCAGTTCTGGAGCAGTAACTGTGCTACAAAAAATGTAGCTCCCATGAAGGGCATACTCTCCAACATACATTCAGAATAGTGATTCTCAGTTTCTAGGTATGAGTGGTGATGCTTGTCAAAAAAAAAATAGGGGGGAGGCGGCTGTGGCTCAATCAGTGGGGCTCCCGTTTACCATATGGGAGGCCCCGGGTTCGGTTCCCAGGGCCTCCTGGTGAGGGCAGGCCCGCCCGCATGGCATGGTTGGCTGACCCAGCGAGCACAAGCAGCAAGGGGGGGATAAATGAATAAATAAATAAAATCTTTAAAAAAAAAAAAATTGGGGATAGGTCTGCTGTTGCTGGTTAGTTGGCAATATACACAATGTATAAATAGATCAGATTTTTTTTTTTTTTTTTTTTTTTTTAGATCAGATGTTAACATGTCTAAAACCTGAGGAGATGTAGGTCTGAAAATCTGAAATGGTTGGGCCTAAAAGTAGAATTTTGGGACTTCTCGGTATATAAATCCATATTTAAAACTTTAGATATGAGAAAAAAATCCTTAGGAATAATATTTACATTGGAAACAGGAAAGAGAGGAATAAAGCCATGGGGAATACTAGCATTTAAGAAAGGAAGAAGAACTAGTGAACAAGTAATGATTATCAGAGACAGTATGAGAGCCAAAAAATGGTGTCAAGAAGACCAAGCGAGGATACAGATTCAAAGAGTGGACAATTGCACAGTTAAATATTAGAAGCTTTCCAATTAGCAAGCAAGAATATCAGTACTATGATTCTTAGTCACTATTGTGTTTGCTAACTTCTGTTCTTATAGGTTCTTATAGGTAGGTTTCAATCTACATGTCACTTCCTTGAGAAGCAGTGTTTGATACCGTTCTCCCCCTCCCCCTTCCAGCTACTCCCCAATTTTGAATTACGTAATTTCTCTTATGTATTCCCATAGCACAATATACCTTCCCTGTAATGGCATGTATTACAGATGAACTCTATTAGATGAAATCTCCATGAAGCTAGGGGACTGTCCACCTTGTTCACCAGTGTACCCTCAGTACCTAGCATAACTCTTAGCCATATTGAGCAAAAAATGAATAAATAAATCCAAAAGCATAGAGGAAGAGCATCCAAATAAGTCTGGAAAGCCAGAGAAATATTTGTGGAACTAGTGACGTCTGAGCTGAGCTTTAACAAATATGATAATATCAAGGGTTTGAATTGAAAAAAAGGTGGTACTCAGGAATAAAGCATTTCTGAATAGTCTCTGAAATATTAAAAAACTTCATTGAAAGACATAAAATGGAATATATTGGACTTATTGAGAAGACTCAATTTCATAAGATGTCATTTCTCCCTAAAGTTATTTAAACATTTATAAAAATTTTTTTTTATTTTTAAAGAAGCTGTAGATTACATAAATGTTACATTAAAAATATAAGGGATTCCCATATTCCCGCCCCCGTTCCCTCCCACACTTTCCCACATTAATAACATATTTCATTGGTGTGGTACATTTGTTAAAATTGATGAACACATATTGAAGCATTGCTGCTAACTGTGGACTATAGTTTACATTATAGTTTATGCTCCACTCTGCAGAATTTTGTGTTATGACAAAATGTATAGTAGCCTGTATCCCAACAGGGTATATATAATGAAAGTTGATATTAAGATTTTATGGGAAAATAAATGACCAAGGAAAACCAATAAAATTTTAAAGAACGGGGAAGGAGGACATGCCCTGTTTATTATAAAACAGTAACAATTATAACACACTGCTGTTAAGTACAGGGGCAGACAGATTAATGAAACAGAATAGAGAGCCTAGAAATAAGCCATATATGTGTAAATGTAAATGTTGTACATGTTTGAAGTGGTATTTCAAATCAGTGGGGAAAGAGTAGAATATTTAGTAAATGGTGTTTGTACAATCGTTAACCATATGAAAAAAATATAATTAAACCCATATCATATCATACACAAAATTTATTTCTAGGTGAATTTTTGAAAAGCAAAACTTTGAAATTATTTTAGAGAAAAATATGAAACTATCTTTAACATTGAATAAGATACAAAATGTACAAACAATAAAGGGAAGCAGAGATAAACTTGACTACCTCAAAATTTTAAACGTCTCTATTACAAAAGATACCATTAACAAAGTTAGACTAGAGGAATATTTGCAGCACATATAACTAACAGCTTCTACAAGGTAAAAAGACAGATCAATAGAAAAAACAGTTCACAAAAGAGAACTCCCCATGGCCAACAAACACATGAAAAGATTCTCAAATTCATTAGTATCAGGAAATTGCTAACTATATCCATAAAGTACCATTTTACACCCTTTGCTGGTGAAGATGAAGTAAGGATTTTCACACGCTGTTGGTGGAAGTGTGATTTGGTACAACTACTTTGGAGAGCAGTTTGCAATATCTAGTAAACATGAAGTAAAGATGAAATTGCACATACCTTAAAACCTATAATATACTTTAGAAATATCTTCCATATGTCCCTGAGGCATTATTTATAATAGGAAAAAAAAACAAACAAACAAACTGGAAACAGCCTAAATTCTCATCAATAGCAAAATGAATAAATGAACGATACATAAATTGTTATATAACACTGTGGAACACTATACAGCAGTTAAATATATTTACGTGTATCAATGAGTTATTATTGAAACCTTTGTTGAGTGTGGGAGAAAATCAAATAGCAAAAGAATATGTTATGGGAAGCGGCTGTGGCTCAATCAGTAGGGTTCCCGTTTAGCATATGGGAGGCCCCAGGTTCAGTTCCCGGGGCCTCCTGGTGAAGGCAAAGCCCGCCCACACGGCGTGGTTAGCTGACCCAGCGAGCACAAGCAGCAAGGGGGGGATAAATGAATAAATAAATAAAATCTTAAAAAAAAAAAAAAAAAAAAAAGAATGTTATTATTTATGTAAATTTAAAACAAAACAAAAATATATGCTAGGTACGTACAAATGCAGTAAAATGATAAAAACATAGATGGGAAGAATACACACCAATTTCAGAATAGTGGTTCCCTTTAAGAAAGAAGGAAAGGGTATAGAATAGGCTGGTTGGTGTGGGAAGAAGAGATTGACCTAAAGGGTTGCCTATTTCAAGGAAAAAATGGGAGAGTTTATTTGTTTAAACTAATTATTTGTGTAGATAACTTATGGTACCATTGTGAAACAAAGAAATAGTAAGATTAATAGTATATTTTTAGAAAAAAGACCTTTAATGAAAAGAAAATAAAGCCTAAATTTTTCAATGGGTTTCTTTTTAAATTGCCAATAAAATGTAATGCTACTGTGAAAAATAATGAGTGAAAATATTACACTGACCACCTTACTTACTTATATTTCTGTTTTTGCTGTTGTGATATTTTAATTTTGCAACCCACACCTGGTATACTGCAATGAACAAAATAGTCCTTAGAAGCATCATAGTAAAGTTGATGTTTGTTAGTTGTCTCCCATAAAAAAATATGTTTTTATTGACCAGTTATTATGGATCTGATAGAATGCTCAACATTTTACATTAATTATCTCATATTAATGTCGCCAAAGTTGCATGAGATAAGTGATACCCCCAACTGAAGTTTTGGAGAAAGAAAGTCACCTGCCCAAGGTCACATTGCTTATATTTAAAGCAGTCAATTATTCTGATTCCAAAGCTTATATCCTTCATAATCACAGCTCTATACCACATCCCTTAAGAAGCAAGATTCCTGGCAGATAAATCTCAGACCCAGGACATCTGAGTTGAAAAACTTTATTTTGATTTCTTATGCTTTTCAGTAAAAAATAGCTTTCTATAAAACATTCATTATCCATTTTGCTCCTAGAAAAAAGTAGTCAGAATATATAATGGTTTATAGAATTCAGTAATTGTAGTTTTATTTTTGCTTTAGAGTCAAAAGTTCACACTGAATATGCTTCCTTTGAAAGGAAAACAGATTACTAGTATGTGATTTGTTAATCACAATATTAGTGTTGCTCACTTCATATTTTTAACTTGAGTTCAGGTATAAGATCTCTAAGATTAAAAAATAATTTGATTCTATAATATTCAAATTAGTATTCTCAGAAATAGATCAAAGCAAAACATTTCTTTTGGATGAAATGAGAGTCATCACCTGATTCAGACAGCAAGATAGGAATTATCAACACATAGTCAAGCCAGGCCATGTAAAGATAACCTGGGTCAGTCTTACCCAGGCAGACTATCTTCACATTAGAAAAGCAGTATAATGGCAGCAGGAATCTGAATGACACTCTTCATCAAATCTGTTTCTTGAGTCACCTTTGTTTCAGTCTGGTTGGGTATACTCTTTATATTTGGTACACACTGTTCTCTTAGGATCACACTTTACAATTGCCCTGGGAATACCTTTTGTCTCTCTCCTATATTGATCTCCTGTTTCTGGTATCCCTTTTCTTCCTCTTTTTAATTTTCAAAAGCTTCATGAGAAAATAGTCACAGGAGGTATTTTTTTCACACTGTACACTTTGGAAAATATTTTATCAACAAATTTAAATGGTAGTTTAGCTGAATATAGAATTCTATGTTAGAAATAGCTTCCCTTACGAATTTTAAAAACACTGCACCATGTTTAAACAGCTTTATTGAGGTTTAATTTACATCCTATAAAGTTCACCCATTTTAAGTGATGAATTGTCTTTTTGCTTCCTTTGTTTTGCTTTACTTTCAGGGAAAAATCCACAACTTTACCTTCTAACCCTCTACTTACTTTTCATTTCTGCTATTATGTTTTTAATTTCTAATAGTTTTTTTTTATTTTCTGGATATTATTTTTGTAGTATACTGTTCTTGTTTCACAGATACAGTATCTTCTCTTAGCTCTTTGAGCATAATTATATTTTGGAGGTTTCTTCAAATGTATGCTTCTGTTTTTTTCCAAAATAATTTTTATTTGTTTTGATCTCTGTCTTCCATTTTGGAGACTTTTCTCAGATATTTCTTGGTCTTTATTATCTACTCATGATTCAGTGGGACTCTAAAAAACTGACTAGAAGCTCTGAATGCTTGGGTGGGTCTTGTTGACTTCCAGCTTCATCAGAGGGTGATTTCAGTGGGCTGATACTGCAGAACCTACAATGTTAGTATCTTTAGGTCTTTCCTTTTGGGCTTTGGGCTGGTCAGGTTACCCAAAGACGAGTCTTCCAAACTCCTGCCTATATTCTAAAAGCCACATTAGGGGTTCTGACCAGGGGAATTTCTGCATTCAGCATTTGATGTGCTTATGGTCATTTAATCTCTTGTTTTGGCTACAGTCCTGTGCTCGAAACTGTGCCTGGCATCCTTTCTCCAGGAAGCCTTTGTTTTTCCTTTTCCAGAGGATAAACATCCAGATTTATGCTTGGATGATGGACAGGGAAGTATTCAATGTTTTGGAGCTAGGGACAAGATTTTGGGCTCTATCTGCTTCTCAAATAGCTTTCCTATTTTTCTGCACGACCCCAGTGCCTTTTACTACTGGTTTCAGCAGGTATCTATTATTGCCACGCCTTGTGCCTTTTGAGATTTCTATGTTGTAAATGCAATTGGTTCTTAACTTTTCTCACAGCTGGCTTGGGATTTCATTTTGTTAGGTCTTCCATGTTGGTTACCATTTGTCCACTTGCTTTTCAACTTCCAAAATATTGATTATATCCAGTTCTGTTTTCCCCTCCTTCTAGGTTATGTTTTTTAAATTATTATTCCTTACCATAATTATAGTAGGGTTGGGGGAAGGAATGAAATGAGATGCTCATGGTTAATCTGCCCTTTTAACCCAGAATCTGTTCTTAAAGGGCAGGGACTTTGTCTGATTCATCTCTTAATTCCAACCCATAATGGCATCCCTGATATAGTAGGCACTTCATGCATGTTTAAATGAATGATTAAGCCTTGTTCTACATTTGTATTGTTCTATATCTGTCACTGCTTAACAAATTACCCTCAAAATGTGGTGACTTAAAACAACAATAAATGTTATCTCACACAGTTTCTTTGAGTCAGGAATTCAGTATAGCTTAATTAGGTGGTTCTGGTTGAGTCCCTCATGAGGGTATAGTTAAGATATCATCCAGAGCTACAGTCATCTCAGGGCTTCATAGGGGCTGGGAGATATGCTTCCAAAATGGCTCACCCATTTGGTAACTAGTTAATGCTAGCTATTGGCAAGAGGCTTCAGTTCCTAGCAGCATGGACTTCTCCATACGGTTGGTTAAGTTTCTTCACAACATTGTAGCTGGTTTCTCCCAGAAAAAGTAATCCATAAGAGAAAGCAGGACAGAAGCTGCAAGTACTTTTAAGACCTAACATTGAAAGCCACATCCTACCATTTTCATAATATCTGATTTGTTACACAGATCAGTTATATTCATTGTTGGAAAGCATTACACAAAGGCATGAATCCCCAGGAGGCATGACTCACTGGGGACCATTTTGGAGGCTAGCTACCAGACAAAGTTTTCATCTTAAGCTAGAAAAAGAAAAGCAAATTAAACCCAAAGTCAGTAGAAAGTAAGATATGGTGGAGATCAGAGCAAAAAATAATTAATTAGAAAACAGAATGAAGCCAAAAGTTGGTTCTTTGAAAACAATTAATAAAATTGAAACACTCCTAATAAGACTAACCAAGAAAGTAGAAAACACAACCAATACCAGGAATGAAAGAGGAATATCACTAAAGATCCTTCAGAATTAAAAGATTAATAAGGGACTATTATAAACAACTTTATACTAATTAGTTTGATAATTTAGATGAAATAAATTCCTTGACAAATGCTACTTTACCAAAATTGACTCAAAAAGAAATTGGAATAGCCCTATATCTATTAAATAAATTGAACTTACAGTCCTGTCTCACATAGGAAACTCCAGACCCAAATGATTTCACTGGTGAATTTTATCTAACATTGAAGGAAATAATACCAATCTTCCACAAATTCTTTCCAAAATTGGAGGAAGAAGAAAGGATTTCCAACTCATTTTTTGAGTTCAGTATACCTCTAATACTGACACCTGACAAAGACATTACAAGAAAATAGCACCAGTGTTCCTCATGAACATGGGTGCAAAGATCCTTAACAAAATATTAGCAGATAGAATCCAGCATTATAATCTGTCATGATCGAGAGATTTTTTTCCCATGAATGTTTTAACATTAAAAAAGCAATCAGGGAAGCGGCTGTGGCTCAATCAGTAGGGCTCCCGTTTACCATATGGGAGGCCCCGGGTTCGGTTCCTGGGGCCTCCTGGTGAAGGCAAGCCCGCCCGCACGGCGTGGTTAGCTGACCCAGCGAGCACAAGCAGCAAGGGGGGGATAAATGAATAAATAAATTAAATCTTTAAAAAAAAAAAAAAAAAAAAAAAAGCCATCAGGGGGATGGATGTGGCTCAAATGGTTGGGCGTCCGTCTCCCATGTGGAGGGACCTCTCGGTAAAAAGAAAAAGGAAAAATATAGAAGGCTTGTGGGCCACTAGGCCCCGCATGTGGGTACGCCATAAGGCCCCGCAAGCAGCTATGCCATCAGGCCCCACCGAGCCACGCAGCAAGATGATGATGTAACAGGAGAGTGACACAAGGAAGAGCCAAGACGAGACATGCCAAAAAACCAGGAATTAAGGTGGCACAGGTGGTAGGACGCTGCTCTCCCACATCGGAGGTTACCAGGATCGAATCCCGGTGAAGACAGGAGGAGAAGGACGAGAAGAGAGGGCAGGAAACAGACACAGAATTGCCCAGTGAATGGACACAAAAACAGTAAAAATGAAGGGGGGGGAGGAAAAATGAATTAAAGTAAATAAATAAATCTTAAAAAAAAAAAAAGCAATCAGTGTAATTTACCACACTAACAGAATAAAGGAAAAACATCATATAATCTTTTCAACAGACAGAAAACTCATTTGACATGTTTGATCATTCTCATGATCTTCAACATGATAAAAGTATCAAGAAAAATATACAAGCATTATCTTTCTCAAATGGTAAAAAGAACTCAGTGCTTTTGCCCTAAGATCAAGAGCAAAGGGAGAATACTTACTTTCACCATTTCTGTTCAACATCATATTGGAGGTCCTAGCCAGTGCAGGTAGGCAAGAAAAAGAAATAAAAGGCATACTGTTTTAAAGGAAGACAGTAAAACTCTATTTACAGAAGACAATAGTAGTCTACATTTAAAAATCCTAAGGAATCAACCAATAAAACCTCCTAGAGGAATTTAGCAAGGTCACAGAGTACTAGTTCCATATACAAAAATCAATACCAGCATTCAACTATTGGAAAAGTGAAAAAACAAGTTTAAATACAACTTAAAATAATTTCAAAAAACATGAAATAGGAATAAATTTAAAGAAAGATATGCAAGGCCTCTTCACTGTAAACTATAAAACATTACTGACAAAGTTATGGAGATCTAAAACAGAAAAGTATACCATATTCTTGGACTGGAAAACTCAAATTGCTAAGATGTCCCTTTCTCCCCAAATTGATCTGTTGACTCAATACAATCCTAATAAAAATCCCATCAGGCTTTTTTATTTTTTTTAATAAATTGACAAGCTGATTCTAAAATTATATGGAAATGTGAAGAATAGCCAAAAACACTTTGAAGAAGAACCAAGTTGGGAGACTTACACTACTTGATTTAGAATATGCTTATAAAGCTACAATAATCAAAACTGTGATATTGAGGTAAAGATAGACATAAATCAAGTTATAGAATAGCTACAAAAATAGATCAACTCATCTGGTTGATTTAATTTTCAACAAAGGGGCCAATATAACCCAGAGTGGGACGGGATAGTCTTTTCAATAAATGATGTTGAAACAACTGGATATTTGTATGAAAAAAATAAATATTACCCCCTACTTCACACTCAACACAAAAAATTAATTCTAAGAGTATCACATTTCAAGACATAAAAGCTAAAACTGGAAAATTTTCTAGGGCAAAACAGGAAAAATATTTATAACCTTGGAGTAAGCAAAGATTTCTTAGTAAATTGGAAACTTCATCTAAATTAAAACATTTTCCTCTTAACACCATTAGGAAAATGGAAGACAAGCTACAGCTGGGAGAAAACATTTGCAAATCATTTCTGAACAAAATACTTCTATCCAGAATATCTGAAGAACTTACACAACCCTGTAAGATAGTAAAAAAAAAAAAAAAAGTGGGTGAAAGACTTGTACAGACACTTCACAAAAGAAGATATATGAATAGCCAATAAGCACTTAAGAAGATGCTCAGAATCATTGGCTATCCAGGAAATGTAAATTAAAACCACAAGATACCACTTCATGCCCATTAGACTGGCTAAATTAAAATGACTGACAGGGAGCAGATGTAGCTCAAGTGATTGAGCTCCTCCTTCCCATGTACAAGGTCCTGGGTTCAATCCTCGGTTCCTCCTAAAAAAACAAAATGACTGACAATACCAAGTGATGACAAGGATGTGGAACTAGTGGACATGGTAGTATAAAATGATAAAACCACTTGAAAAATAGTTTGGCAGATTCTGTTAAACATTCTCATGCCGTATGACCCAGCAATTCTACTCCTAGGTCATTACCCAAGAGAAATGAAAATATGTGTCCACATGAAGATTTGTAGATAAATGTTTGCATATTCATAATAGCTAGAAACAGGAAACCAAGTGTATTAGCCAAAAGGGTGCTGATGCAAAATACCAGAAATCGGTTGATTTTTATAAAGGGTATTTATTTGGGGTAGAAGCTTACAGTTACCAGGCCATAAAGTATAAGTTACTTCCCTCACCAAAGTCTATGGCCACATATTGGAGCAAGACAGCTGCCAACATTTGCCAGGGTCAGGCTCCTTGGGTTCCTCTCTTGCCAGGGTTTGCTTCTCTCTGGGCTCAAGCTTGCTTCTCTCCACAAGGTCAGCTGTAGACCAGCAGGCAAACAGCTCATCTCTTTTCCCAGGGCCTTCTCTCCTTCCTCATGACCAAGGTCCTCTGTGTACTTAACATTCCCCTGGCTCCAGCATTAAAACTCAGCATCAGAACTCCAACATCAAAAACTCCAACCCTGTCCTTTACCATGTCTTTTATCTTTGATTCCCCACCCACCAAGGGGCGGGGCTCAACACCCTACTGAGGTGGCCCAGTCAAAGCCCTAATCATAACTTAATCATGCCTGGATGAACAGACCAGTTTACAAGCATAATCCAATATCTATTTTTGGAGTTCATATCTCGATCAAACTGCCACACCAAGTGTCCAAAACAGGTGAATGGAGAAAAAAATTGTGATATAGCCATACAATGTAATTATACTCAACTAATTAAACAGCAAAAAAAAGACACAAAATGGTACATACAGTATGATTCCATTTACATGGAATTCTAGAACCAGCTAATCTATTATGAAAGAAATCAGATAAGTAGTTGCCTGGGGAAGATATGGGAGGAACTGATTAGAAAGAGACAGGAAAGAAATTTCTGGGGTGATGGAAATTTCAGTGGTAATATAGATATATTTATTTTACAAAAATGAGATATCACCTCCAGAATAAAATTTTAAGTCTGACCATACTAACAGTTGGTAAGAATTTGGTACAACAATGACTCATACACTGCTTGTGAGATCAGTTGTCAGACCACTTTGGAAGGGAGTTTGACAATATCTCAGAAAGTTAGAGATACACATCCCTCATGACCTAGCAATTCCATTCCTATATATAGCCTATTCTTCTAGAGAAGTTTATGTGTGTGGGCATCAGAAAAAAACATGTATAGGTATGGATAGCATTGCTCATTATTGCCAAAGAAAGATAATACAATGTCCACCTGTGATGAGTAGATTGTATATTTCTTCATAGCTGTGTTATGCAGCAATGAAAATGAAGAAACTATTTAGGTTTGATATGCATGAGTCAAAAAACACTCAGTGAAAGTCTCAAAAAGCTAACATGCTTTATGTTTCCAATTACTTAAAATTCGAGAACTGGAAAAGTAAACTGATATTTAGGGATGTGTACTTAGGTTGTAAATCTATAAAGAAAAGGGACTGATTACCATAAAAATCAGGATTTTGGTTACCTTTAGAAGAGAGAGGAAGTTAAGGTTTGCAAGAGGCATGCTGGCATTTAGTTCTTGATCTGAATGGTAGTTACATGAATATTCACTTTATAGTAATTTGTTAAGTGACACAATTATGTTTTATTCACAATTATGTTTAATATTACATTAAAACTAGAAAAGAAACAATCCTTTAATTGATCAATTAATAAACATTTCCTCAGTACAGTATCTATTCTGCAAGATGATATAGGAAATGCAGAGATATTTGACATGACCTCTAACTAAATGAGATAAAATGCTCATTAATTACCAAAGTGTATAATAAGTAAGTGTTCTTGGTAATATCTCTTCTTTTAGCTTACTTATGAGAGAATAAATCTGTGTAATTGAAGCAGATAACAGCCATACCATCTATTTACTGCCATATTTTAGATGCTACTCATTTTTACTTGGATTCATTTGGTACATGTAATCCTACTTATTCTAAATATGGCAAATATGTTTTGTTTTGTTTTTTTACATCTGTTTCCTGCTATGTCCTAATAGGAATTTTTAGTTTTGACACAGCAAACTTAAGAAAACTTAATATCTCTCCATCATGGTACATTCTCCCAGTCTCTTCAAGGAGTTAGTTTACAGTGACAGAATGATTTTGCATAGAATTAAAACTCCAATATATAAATGAGCAAATGATGAAAATAGATAATTCTTCAAAAATAAGAGGGAACTTGTATTTATTGAGCTCCTCCCATGATCCAGGCAAGTGTAGGTACTTTAAATTGAATCTTCACCCCATTGCTATGAGAAGTATGTATTTTTCTAATTTTACCGATGAATAGAAGCTCAGAGAAGTCATAACTAAATGTTGGAGCTAGGATTAAAAATCTTACATCTATTGATTTCCAAGCCTGCTCGTTAACCTTTGCCACTTTTTGCTGTTTTGTCTTCTTTATTTATAGGAACTCTTTACATATTCTAGATACAACTCCTTTGTTACACATATTGCACATTTTTTTCTATCAATCTACAATTTTTTAAACTTTGTTTATTGAGGGGGTTTTTTCTGATACTTTTTATATTTTTTTATGTTTATATCTTGTTTAAGAAATTCTTCCCTACCTTCAAAATTATAAAGATATTCTGCAAGTTCCTCTAAATGTTTGTTTTTCTTTTCATGTTTAGATCTCTGAATAGAAATTTGTTTTTGTATATAGTATAAGATAGACTTTTAAGTCTGTTCTGCTGGTCTGTGTGTCTTTTTTTTTTTTTTTTTTTAAGATTTATTTATTTTTTTTTTTTTTTTTATTTCTCCCATCCCCTTGTTTTGCACTCCTGTGTCTGTTGTTTTCCTTGTTTCTTTAGGAGGCACTGGGAATTGAACCCGGGACGTCCGATGTGGAAGGGAGGTACCTGATCGCTAGAACCACCTCCATTCCCTGCTTTGTTGTGTCTCTCATTATGTTTTTCTTCTTGTGTCTCTTGTGTCAGCTTGCTACGCCTGCCTGTTGTGTCAGCTCGCTGTCTTTCTTGTCTTCTTTAGGAGGCACTGGGAACCTCTGCTCCCTGCTTTGTTGTGTCTCTCATTATGTTTTTCTTATGTCTCTTGTTGCGTCATCTTGTTGTGTCAGCTAGCCATGCCTGCCCATCACACCAGCTCACTGTCTTCTTTAGGAGGCTCAGGGAACTGAACCATGGACCTCCCACGTGGTAGGCAGGAGCTCATTCACTTGAGCCACATCCACTTCCCTGTTTGTCTCTTGATTTGAATAGCATTTTAACAAATCCTGATGTCTGTTAGGGTAGACCTTATTCTTAAAAATGGTCTCATTGCTTTGGTATGTTAATTTTTGTATCAGTATCTCAAGTTCTGGGGGATAGTGGAAGGGAGAAGGGAGTACTTAAAAACCCTGATGGTATTTTGATTGAAATTGCTTTGAAGTTGCAGATTAATTTGGGGATAATTTACTTTCATTATGGTATATTACTCCATTTATTTAGATCTTCTGTAATATCTTTCAATAATAAAGATACTTATTACTTCTAAAGGTCTGACACATCCTTTGTTTAGATTTCATCCCAGGTGCCTTTTGCTTTTTTGTTATGACTATAAGTGGTATCTTTTTTTAAATCACATTTTAATTCTGTTGCAGGTACATAAGAATGTAATTTATTTTTGTATATTGCTGATAAATCTACCACCCTTGCTGAACTTTCTTAATAACTCTGATAATTTGTCCGTAGATTTTATTGAGTTTTCTGTGTTGACAATCATATTGTAAAGAATAATAATTTTGTTTCTCCCTTTCCAGTCCTACCTTTTATCTCTCTTTACTTGTCTTACTGTGTTAGCTAGGACTTTCTGTTATATTAAGTTGTATTTACTATAGGTTTTTGTTAGATAATTTTATCAAATTAAGGAAGTTCCCTTCTAATCCTAGTAAGACCTGTTGCTAAGGTGTTCGCATTTGGGCTGTCGTCTATGGAGATGATTGTATGCTTATTTCCTTTAATATGCTAATGTGGTGGATTTTATTAATAAATTTTTAAAATGTTAAACACAAGTATTACTTTTTCAATAAAAATGAGCTAATTTGTGAAAGGGGTAGAAATAAAATGCCACACTAATGCAAAATGTTAATAGGGAAAACTAGGGATGGGCGAGATTTATGGAAACTTTGTACTTTCTGCATGATTTTTCTGTAAACCTACAACTGCTCTAATAAAATATTATTTATTTAAAAATGAATATATTTGTGGGTTTATAAAATGTTAAGGATTTGTATTAGT
Organism: Tolypeutes matacus; assembly: GCA_026826555.1. Taxonomy (NCBI): domain Eukaryota; kingdom Metazoa; phylum Chordata; class Mammalia; order Cingulata; family Chlamyphoridae; genus Tolypeutes; species Tolypeutes matacus. The sequence goes on from JAKSZT010053883.1 coordinate 29,753,492, forward strand.
CAGCCAAAGGGGTGCTAATGTGAAATACCAAAAATGGGTTGGTCTTTATAAAGGGTATTTATTTGGGGTAGAAGTACACAGATACCAGGCCATAAATCATTAACTTTCTTCTCTCACCACAGTCCATTGCCACGTGTTAGAGCAAGACAGCTGCCGGTGTTTGCCAGGGTTCAGGCTTCTAAGGTTCCTCTCTTCCCCGGGCTGCGTTTTTCTCCGGGCTTAGCTCCTGGTTCCTCCCCAAGGTCAGCTGTAGGCAATCAGGCAAAGGGCTCGCTTCTCTTCTCCTGGGGCCTTCTTTCCAACATCAAAACTGCTTCTCAGAAGACTGCTTCAACTCTGTTCTTGCCTTGCCTTTTATATTCAATTCCCCACCCACCAAAGGGGTGAGGCTCAATGCCCTAGTGAGGTGGCCCAGTCAACACCCAGATTAAGAGATCAGTTTACAAGCATGATCCAATTATATTTTTGGAATTCATAATTACATCACACTGACCAACTGCAACAGGATTCAAACAAGGGGTAGAGAAAACAGATCATTGAAATTCACTCCTAATTCAAAAATTGTTGTCACTGATTGCAACCCACCTTTTGCAACAGCATTTTATTACTAAAGTTAATTTTTACCTCAAATGTCCATCTTCCTGAAGAGAAAAATGATAAATAGTAAAATTATTCTGAGAATAGTGGAGTAAACAGTAGGGGAAAATAATAGAAGAGAGAGTTAAACAGAAGTAATGTTCGTTTAAAAATTATAGGGGGTCGGATGTGGCTCAACTGGTTGGGCGTCCGTCTCCCATATGGAGGGACCTGGGTTCGAACCCCGGGACCTCCCGGTAAAAAAAAAAAAACAAAAACAAACAAAAAAAAACATTACTGATTCTGGGAGGCGGCTGTGGCTCAATCAGTGGGGCTCCCGTTTACCATATGGGAGGCCCCGGGTTCGGTTCCCGGGGCCTCCTGGTGAAGGCAAGCCTGCCCGCACGGTGTGGTTAGCTGACCCAGCGAGCACAAGCAGCAAAGGGGGATGGATGAATAAATAAATAAAATCTTTAAAAAATAAAAAAATAAAAAAATAAAAAATAAATAAAAATTATAAGTCTTGGGGGACGGATGTGGCTCAATTGGTAGGGCGTCTGTCTCCCATATGGAGGGACCCGGTTCGATCCCCGGGACCTCCCGGTAAAAAAAAAAAAAAAAAAATTATAAGTCTGTGTTGTGAAAAACATTTGTTGTAGATGCTTATGTAATCCAGTGAAGAATTTTTACCTGTAGGATTAAAAGAAAAGAAAAAATAAGCACATTGCTCACCATATAGTTATTTTCCTTTAAAAATTAACTTAGAAGCAATATGTGCTTATTTTAAGAGCTTAAACAATATGAACATATAACTTATATTTGATATGTATCCTGCCAGTCTTTTTTTATGCACAATTACATTCCCACATTTTTCAACATATGAATATGTTATAATGTATAAAAATTTTTTAAGCTATTGGATTGGAATAAGATATCCAGAATGCTATTACGGCCTTACCCATCTCCTTTTTTTTTTTAATTAATAAGACACTGTGGAAGTATTTATAAAACCTATTTGGATGGAAATTTAGCAGTGAATATTAATTCCTCATAAGTCTTTCCTACAGAAGAATTCATGGTTGTGCACAAAAATGTGCAACAATGTTCACGGAAATATTTTCAGTAATAATTTAAAAATGAAAATATAACTATCCATCATTAGCATAATGTACACTCATGCAATAGGATATCTTGCAGCCATAAAAAAAGAATGATATGGTTCCATATTGGTACATATAACCTAGAATAGTGTTCTAATGTTTTACCATCTATGTTTTGTTCTGTTTTGTTTTGTTTTTTGTTTTTGTTTTTTGAAGGGGGAGGGAGCATATATTCACTATCATGCACCCATACTGTGGAATAATATGAACCCATTTTTAAAAAAGAGGTAGGAAGCGGATGTGGCTCAAGCAGTTGGGTGCCTGCCTCTCACATGAGAGGTCCCAGGTTCAGTTCCCAGTGCCTCCTGGGAAAACAAATGCAAGCAACAAGCATAAAAAAACGAGAAAACCAGCTCAAGGAAGCCATTGTGGCTCAGTGGTTGGGCGCTGGCTTCCCACATACAAGGTCCTGTATTCAATCCCAGGCCCCCAGATTGAAGAAAAGAAAAAAGAGAAAAAAGTATGAGGTAGAACAAAAGAAAAAAATAGGGAAAAAAAAAAAAAAAGAATGCAGTAGAGAGGTAGAGACAGATGTATGTACTTCATGGAAAGATCTCTAAGACATATTGTTAATTTTAAAAACAGCAATAAAACAAGTCATAGAACTTATCTGCTTGCATGCAGAAAAATGTTTTATGTACATTTTTATCTATGTAAGTGCATTTTAAAAGGAAAGGATGTATGCATACTTAATTACTAACAGCTGTTACTTTTTAAAAATACTTGAGCAGGGTGGTGGGTTGGGATTGGGACCAGAGGGTTCTCTACTTTGGATACCTCTGTATAGTTTGGATTTTTTCTGATGACTCTTCATTTGTTTTGTTTTGTTTTTTCTGTAAGAAAAAAAGCATTGTGCTCATTATAAAAATATGAAGGTTCAAAGATAAAAATAAAACAAAGAAAACTACCCACAGTAGCCCCACCACCCTCACATACTCTTAGTTAACCACTATTAAAGCTTTCATAAATATCCTTCCAGAGGTAAGGCACATTTTATGAGGACATGTGATCTTAAACCAAGGAGGGAAGAGAAAGAGCACCACACACACACAAAATTTTACACTTAAGAGATAGTGGAAACAAACAAAAAAAGAAACCAAAAAAGGGGGGGGGGGCATGTTTTGTTGTTTCTTTTTTTTTAGTAGAAAAATAACATTTTACTTTTTATTTTATCCCCAGTCCTTTATACAGTGCCTGAACCATAGTAAGTATATATTTTAAGAAATGAGTGATGGTTATCTACTAACCATTGGCAAATCACTTCCAGTTCTAAAGCCCAAGGTTAAGTAATCATGGAGAGGAAAATATGCTGGTTGACTGTTAGAAAACCACCAACTGTAGCTTGATAACACTGAGCGAGGTACCTCTTACTGTTACTGCCTGTAACTTGAGCAGCAAAGCATTAAATTCCATGGTCTTCTCAAATCTGTACCAAGGCAGGGGATGCACTCTTTGGAATGGAAAAACAGCCTGGGGTGGTATAGAGAGCCTGTTTAAGAAGTAATAATTAACCTTCTTTTCTGCCAAGGGGCTCTGGCCTTTTGTATCCCCTTACAGGCAGGCCCTATCTCATACCTAGGAACACTTCTCTCTCAGTACATGCAGTAGAGAATGGAATGATTCAATTACCCATTATGAAGGAGATCGATTATAAAACCTGGCATTCATATTTGGCATTTCTGTTCTTATGCCTATCTTCTAGTCAAACAGGGATCATATTGAAGCTTTGCTTAATTTTGGAAATTATAAATATGTCTATCTGTATAACATATATGTGTGTGTATGTATGTATATAAATGTACATAGGATCATCTTATTTCTACAGATAATTATCATGGAGCCTAAGATGAAGTTTCTCTATTTTTAGAGAAACAATAATTTGTACTCTTTGTTTATCTTCTTAGTTTCTGCCACTGCCTTCTACAAAGCACAACCTGTAATTCAGTTCATGTGTGAAGTTCTTGACATTCATAATATCGATGAGCAACCAAGACCTCTGACTGATTCTCATCGGGTAAAATTCACCAAAGAGATAAAAGGTGAATTAATTAACATTTGGAACAACTTAACTGTAAAATGCATGGTTATAACAAACTTTTATTGCAATGTTTCTTTGTGATTAAAATCTATTCATGTAACATCACCAGTAAAAATATAGATCGTAGTAAAATGTTACCTTAAAATCTTAACTAACATCTTAAGGTAGTATTTGAATGAAAGAAATGCCAAGTAATAGAATTAGTATCAATAGCAGCAAAATTGTTAATACTTTACCTTACTAAGCTCATGGGGAAATGCTTCTATAATACTGTTAAAAGTAGGAAGCTTATTCTAAAAACACTGTTATTCCAGAACTGGAATCATTGTTTGAGCATGTTCTAATAGGTCTTCCTTATTTTTTAGAAATAGCAGGTTTATTTTATTTGTTTGAAAATATATGGTTTTGGAGCTTGCCTGATTGATGTGTCATTCTAGAGTTAGAACTTAGTTATTTGATGTACATTGTAGAGTTGACCATTATTAATCTTGCCTATTTTACTGTAGCTACAATTGCTACAGTGGTGTTGCATCATTTATACATTTCACGCACATAAATTCATCTATATATAGTCTCCCAAAAAGAAAGGGAAAAGGAAATAATTTTAATAGTGTTCTGAAATTTGTATTTTGCAAATAGTTATTCCTTATATATGTACATTTCTATATACATTTAAATATATATATATATAATTTTATATCCAAACTAATGTATACAGTACTCTATCAATAATTTCAGGGATATTTCAAGGGTAATTTTGATTATGTACATTTCTTTCCTTCTTCATGACTTTAGAACCTAAGCTTCATGTAAAATGTGACTCCACTGTATTTAGTTCTTTATTATTTTGAAATGAAGAAAATTTAGATATTCTCTAATTAGAGAATGAGTAGTATAAATTCTACTTATATTAAGTGTTAGATCTTAAATAGCCAGAAATAATTGTCATCTTATTTTAAGATTTTACCTATTTGTTGCAGATAATTTTCAGCTTGTGGTTTGAATGAAGCATTCAAGTTTGTTCACTGAACATCTTTCAGATTCCCAAAATCAGTTAGAGTAGCTGAATACATCTGCTTGCTCCAGTAATCATTCATTCTTTGCCATTCAGTAACCAGGAGAGAAAGTCATTGTAATAAAACATTACAAGAAAAATCCTTCCTGCTTTGAAAATAACCATCCATTTACCTCAAGTTGCTTAAGTGCCAAAATAAGAAACTGTTATATATAACTGTTTCGCAGCCATACCATTATCCTTTCATAGTCTGTATTAGCTACACAGTTACATTGTTACAGTTACATTGTTGGGAGATAGTGCATTTTCTACCATTAATATGTGATCATCTAAATGCCATAGTTTCCAGTGGAGTTGCTGCTTAGTTACCACCTCTGATATCATGAAGTCACTTAAATTATTTTGCGGTAACTATGCAATCAACTCATATCACCACTCTATCACAGAAAATACAAGATGTACAGAACAAGGATTCAACTGCTGCCCGAAGAGCATGGACTCGATCTTAACTTCAACTGCTCAGGGGCCCAAAGAAATGACTGAAAAAATGACTAGAAAGCATTATAAAGTTGATGTTATAGTGAAGGTAAAGCCAAGTTTATAGGTTAAATATTTGATTTATTAAAGCCAAAATTTTTTTTTGTTGGATGGAGGGTTTGGGGAGGGCCTGGGCCGAGAGTTTTCTAGTCCATTTGTTTTTAATTTTAACTTTTTTGCAAACCCCTGGATTTTGTTCTAATTCTTAGGCACTTATGATCCTAGATTTGGAATAGAAAAATCTGGGTTGAATCTAATTGACAAATTGATGATTTTTTCCCTCATTTAAAGTCAAGAAGGCCTTTTTTTTTAAAGAGGGAGTTTTAAAGTACATCATGTATTCTTACCACAATAACTCAAAAGAATCACAGTTATGTGTTCTGTGCTGTATATTTGGGTTTAATTTTTAGCTGTCATGAGGAATCTGATGATAGCTATTAAATATTGGTACAAAGTGTACTATAATGAATAGCTTTTATTAGTATATAAATTTTATTCCAGTTGAATTGTTTCCTAAATATTTAATAACTTTGAGAGTGGTTTCTTTGTTCATTAATTAATCATAAATAGCATAACTATTAGAGGAAATGTATGGTAAAAATACCATACATATATATATAAATACCAATTTATTTTTAATAAAATGTATTTAGTAGGCTTGCAGAACCTTACTAATATTTTTTTTTTTTATTCAGAAGAATACTTAAATTGCTCAGTGGTACAGATAACAGAAATTTGTTGTAAATTTTTCTGTTATGTTTTCCCCCTAAATATCCTAAGTATATATATATTTTTTTTTTAACTTTTTTTTTTTTTTTTTTTTTTTTTTTTACCGGGCTGTCCCTGGGATCGAACCCAGGTGCCTCCATATGGGAGACAGACACCCAACTGTTTGAGCCACATCCATCCCCCTAAGTATAATATTTTTATGTCTTGCTTATTTCATATTGTTGGTATTTTATTATAAGGCCTTCCCTTGATAGCATTTTATTTTCTTCATCTCCTTTGTAATATAGAGGCGTAATAAATTTTCTATTATTTGAAATTTTGTTTTTTTAACTTAAGCTAGTTACTAATAAAAGACTATTTCTAACTGATTCAATTAGGAGTGCTTCTCAAGAAAAACCCATACCAGTCTGGTACAGGACACTGTGTCTGTTTAACATCTTAATTTGTGCTGATATATTAGAAGAAAATTTTACTATGAGTAAAATTTGTGTTTGATATTGCAGTTAGTAATTAGATAGGGAAATGTTATACTATAGCACGGTTTCTTGACCTTGGCACTATTGACATTTTGGTCTGGATAATTCTTTATTTTGAGGGGAGAGGGGTATCCTGTTCATTGTAGGATATTTAGCAGCATCCCTAGCCTCTATCCACTAGATGCCAATAGCACCCTCCAGTTGTGACAATCAGAAATATTTCCAGACATTACCAAATGTCTTTTGGAGGACAAAATGTCCCCAGCTGAGAAACACTGCACTTTAGGAATCACAAATATAAAAGGGAAATAATATGAAAAGTAATAACCATAAATACTGTTAAGGAACTAGAAGTTTCCTTCATATACCTTTTCTTAGATTCCTCCTTTGAAGTCTAGATGAAACTTTAGAAATGGAGTTGCTGGTCTGTGACCATTAGCCACTGTGTCTGTTTGTTAACTCCTTTAGGAAGCTTCAAGACTAGTCTGTGCAATATGGTAGCCCCCAGCCACATGTAGCTATCTAAATTTAAATTAAATTAAATTGAAAATCAGTTTTTCAGTGACAGTTGCCACATTTTATGTACTTAGTTATCACATGTTACTAGTGATTACCATATCAGAGAGTACAGACATAAAATATTTCATCATCTCAAATAGGATGCAGGTACCTAGGAACATCTAAACCCATATGCTAAATTATGTATTATGCATTTTTCTGAGAGTATATTGCTTTCATCAGATTCTCAAAGGGGTCAATGACTCCATAAAAGTAGGCGATCCCCTGCTCTAGGAATTATTTTGGTGCATCTGATTTCCAATAGTCTACAGTAAAAGAGCTATGAAAAGACTCACTATATTATATGTCAATAAAATTGTCGTTCCACTTCTGTTAAAAGGGCCTGGAATTTTTTCTCCCGGCTTTATAAATCTTTGAAGGATTTCCTTCTTCAGCTTTATGAATTTCTGATCTTTAACCAGTATGTGATGACTGGGCTATTCAAATATCATGTACTTTGAAGATTATAGAATATCTTGAGAATTATTGCTAGTCCTCCTTCATTCCTCCTTCCCTCTCCCAGCATAAATACCGGAATTTATTATAAACAGGCTTCTTTATTAATGGCGAACTTTGTTACTTGATAAGGGCTTTGCAAATTTTATGATATATATTTTAATGTATAAAGCTTGAGAGGGTAGAAAAAAGGCTTGGAGTTAGGTCTATCATAATTGTAACCACTATTAGAAATGTTATCTTAAATCTTTTGTTACTATCACATTACCTGTATCACAGATTTTCTGTCTTTTCCAAATTTGAGTTTAATAGTAGTGAACAGGTTTTATAAGAATAAATGCTTTTACACGTGACAGTTCTATAACCTCAGTTTTTCTTGTTGGGAACAGGTCTGAAGGTTGAAGTGACTCATTGTGGAACAATGAGACGGAAGTACCGTGTTTGTAATGTAACAAGAAGGCCTGCCAGTCATCAAACGTAAGAAAAGCTGGTATTTGTCAGAGCAGAAATGATGTGAGAGAGCTCACTTTAGTTAGTGGGTTGGAAGTTTTGCTGACTTTTAATGATTTGAGTTAATAATGTGTGCTTTTTTCTTTCCAGCTTTCCTTTACAGTTAGAAAATGGCCAAACTGTGGAGAGAACAGTAGCACAGTATTTCAGAGAAAAGTATACTCTTCAGCTGAAGTACCCACACCTCCCCTGTCTGCAAGTGGGGCAGGAACAGAAACATACCTACCTTCCACTAGAAGTAATACATATAGGTTGCTTCTTAAAGTCCTCTTATTCATCATTCTTTGGGGGTTTTATGGGCATTTAATCTACCTTATACTCTCTCACAATTATTTTGGAGATTTAACTGATTTTAGAATTTAATTTAATTTGATATGAAAAAATTCATCCATAATCCTACCACTCTGATGAAATCCCTGTTAGCATTTTAGTACACTTCTTTTCAGTCTTTTGATCCAGTATGCATTTTACCTAACTATGATCGTATTTTAAAACAATATTGTTTGCTACTTTTTTACTTAATATGATATTAAGAGGAAAAGGTTTGGGTGCTGGAAAAGTTTTGGTAATGGATGATAGTGATCACAGGACAACATTGTAAATGTAATAAAGACTAATGAATTGTATATTTGAAAGTGGTTAAAATGGAAAAATTTAGGTTGTATATATATTATCACAGTAAAAATTTAAGAAAAAGAAGAGGTTTAAAGAAGTAGATTTTAAAATTTTATTTCACATGTAATTGATACAGATTGAGAACTTAAAAAAAAAGATATATATATATCTAATACAAAGCTTTTTTCCACTTGCAGGTCTGTAATATTGTGGCAGGGCAACGATGTATCAAGAAACTAACAGACAATCAGACTTCCACTATGATCAAGGCAACAGCAAGATCTGCACCGGATAGACAAGAGGAAATTAGCAGATTGGTAAGTATTTAATACTAGAAATGAGAATTTAAAACATTACCGTGAGCTTACTAAAAAACCATGTCCTTATTAGCCCAGACCTTATTACCATTTCATGGAATCAGAATTAAACATGATCATGGAAGTAGTCTAGCAGTGTTCTGGGGGAAGACCTTGGTGGTTTCTATTAAAGGGCTACCTCATTCTAACGCCAAGCTCTTTAATTAGATTCAGAAGAGATACTACAGAACTAATGTTTCCATTTATTAAACTGGAACTCTATTACCTCCCACCTAAAAGAAGGAGAAAGGAGGAAAAATCAAGTTATTATGACCAGCAATAGTGAGAAGTCTTGACATTCATTCTAGGGCTGCTTAGCCCCCAATATCAGACTGGCAACTATATGATATGAGTAAAGAAATAAAAGAGAGCCCCAACCATGTAGGAGTATTTAGCAAGCCTTCTATGTGCCTTCTATTCTGTCTCATTATTCTAAATAGTAGGGGAGAGGGGGCTTACCTATAAAACTGATGGAATAAGACAAAATGAAAAATAAAATAAAGAGCCCTTGGCTCTTATTCTGTCCTTGAGTGCCATTTAAGCTGCCCAAAGCTGAGGAGAAAAAAGTCTGGAAATAAAAATATTCCTCAAAACAACATAAAAAATACTTTTAAAAACACTTAGTATGCAAATGAATGGAGTTAATGGTAACACATTATAGTGAGTATAACTAGCACTGCTGATTTATAAATGACATTGTGGTTGTAAGGGGTAGTCTGTGGATGTAAATGTCAATTGAAAGGAAACTATGGAGTAATCTCAGGTAAGTATAGCGTAGTGATTTCAGAGGTGAATGAAGATTGTGGTCAATAATATAAATTTAAGAATATTCTTCTTTTACAAAGTGTTAAGAATATGGTGATACACAGGAAAAATTACAGCTATTGTAACTTTGGATGATAGTTAACAATAATATTGTAATATTTTTTCAGCAGTGGCAAAGAAGATATATCAATTCTAAGAAACAACAATAGTGAAGTATAAGTATTATACTTGTATTAGTCAGCTAAAGGGGTGCTGATACAAAATACCAGAAATCTGTTGGCTTTTATAAAGGGTATTTATTTGGGGTAGAAGCTTACAGTTACCAGGCCCTAAAGCGTAAGTTACTTCCCTCACCAAAGTCTTTTGCTACGTGTCGGAGCAAGATGGCTGCCAACATCTGCAAGGGTTCAGCCTTCTTTCTCTTAAGGCTCCATGGTTCCAGCTTCTTCCTTTCTCAGCTGTAGGCTGGCATAGGGCTCATTTCTCTCCAAGCTCAGCTGCACTGGTCTCTCCACAAGATCAGCTGTAAACTATCAGGCAAATGGCTCGTCTCTCTTCCTGGGGCCTCTGCCATGTCTAATGGAGCCTTCTCTCTTTCCTCACGTATCTGCTTCTCTGTGTGCTTACTTCCCAGGCCTGGCATCAAAACTCCATCTTTATCCTTAACCATGTCGTTTTACTTGCAAGGCCTAATCAAAGCCCTAATTATAATTTAATCAAGTAAAAGTGAAACCTCTGAAGTTAATACAATCAAATATGCCCAGAGGAACAGACCAGTTAACAAACATAATCTAATATATATTTTTGGAATTCATAAACAATATCAAACTGCTACAGGGGGCATGGGATTTTTCTTTTTGGAATAATGATAACATTCTAAAATTGACTGAGGTGATGACAGCACAACTCTGATGAAAGTGAGAACCACTGAGTGTACACATTGAATGGATTGTATAAAACATGGGACTGTGTAACAGGGAACCCCGTGGTGGAAGATGGACTGTGGTTAACAGGACAAATATGAGAACGTTCTCTCAGGAACTGTAACAAATGTATAATACTAATACAGGGTGTTAATAATTAGGTGACTTGGGGGAAGAATACACCAAATGCAAGGTATAGGCTGTAGTTTTAATATTTCGATGAATGTTATATCATAGTTTGTAACAAGTGTTTCACAACAATACAAGGTGTTGCTGGTAGGGTGATGTATGGGAGCCCTGTATGGTGATGCACATGTTTTTATTGTAAGTTCACAACTTTTGTTATACACTTATTGTTTATATATGTTCATGTGTGAATGATATACTTCAATAAAATTTTATTTTTAAAAATTATAAAACACTTTTAAAAGATTCTTACAAAAAGATTGCAGAACTGGCTCTTGTAAGCCAATTACAGAAAAGACCTTTTATTTCTTAGATGTTTTGTAAAGAATGAATGAAAGTTATTATATGATATTTAATCAGAAAAATACAGGCTGGTCCTCCCAGATTTTTCTTTGATGCAACTGTGACAAAATTTTTAGGGTTTTTCCAAAATATATAAGGAACTAGAACCTTTCACTATCTCTTATCTATAAAATCTTAATAATTAGCTGTTCTAGACCTTAAGACAATTGTGGGATAGTATCATGCATATCAGTATTTACCTTATGAGGTTCCCAGAATTATAAGAATGCTGGAAAGGGGCAGAGAGAATATTAAAAGATAAAATGCCAGAAAACTTTTTACTAAAGACCTTTATATACACATTCAAGGATTCCAATTAATCATAAGCATGATACTCAAAGAGAACCAGACCCAGATACATTATGTTAAATTCTTGAATGCTAAGGACTTGGGAAGAGCTCTGAAAAGTCCAAAACAAAATAATGTGCTATGTATAAGGGATCGCCAGTGAAATTAAGTAATTATTTCAGAGTAGAACCCATGGAAGCAAGAAGGCAGTGTAAGAAAATATTTAGTGTTGAATGAAAACAATTGCCAAACAAATATTTTAATCTGGCTAAAATGACTTTCAAAAATAGGGGGAGATTATCAAAAGCTGAGGTAACTCATCATCGTGACACCTGCCATACAAGCAATGTTAAAGGGAGTTCTTAAGACTGAAAGAAAAGGACCTTATACAGTAGGTTAAAGTGGCATAAAAAAATAAATACCTTCAATAAAGGTAACCATTTGGGTCATTAGAAATACCAGTACCATTTTATTGGTATGTTATTCCACTTTTTACTTATTACAGGTTCTAAAATGGAAATGCATAAACAGTAATGATAACATATGTTTTTAAATATATAATATATAAAGATATAATATGTGAGAAGTACAGCAAAATGGTGGAAGGATTAGGAATTGTGTTTGTGTAGATATACTATGTATAACTGTGGATTATAGTTAATAGTATGATTATAATATTTTTCATGAATTGTATCAAAGGTACTTTACTAAGGCACTATGTTAATAACATTTAAAACTGTGTCAGGGGAGCATTATATTGGAAGCATCTGGAAAAATTATAATTATAAACACATTTTCAGTTTGGATAACTAATCAATATGGAGATTATGATCATGTATTTCACTTTTTTTAAATATGTTTGAATTTGAAAAATAAAACGTAATAAATTAAAAAAATAATAATAATTAGCTGTTCTAACTCATTCATTAAAGCTTTAACAGTTCAGAGAGACAATATTGTATAGTGGTTAAAAGCACAGGCTTTAGAGACTAACAGCCCTGAATTCTCAAAATCTAGCTTTTCCACTTACTTTTACTCTTATTATATTATTATAATATAGCATCTGGAAGGCTAGTGCAGTGACTGAGAGCAAGAACTCTTATAACAATCTTCTATGTCATTTACTTAGCTATATGATTTTAAGCCAGTCATTTAATTCTACTAAGCTTTATAGTTTTATCCTCTGTAAAATAAAGATTATGAAAGACTTACCTCATAAGATTATTGTGAAAATGAATTATAAAGCTCTTAGCACCAAGCATGTCACACAGCTAGTATTAGTAAGTAATTGTGATTCTTTGTAACTTGTTATGGAAATGCACTAAAATACCCAAAAATGAATGGTAATTAAGCTTGAAGAAAATGATGCATCAATGCATAATTCCGAAAATGGCTTCTCCTGCTTATTGTAGGGAGATACTTTTTACATCTTTAGAACATACGGTTTTTTTAATGGATTGTTACTCAACTCATTAAAAAAACTATTAGATTAGAGCACTGACATCTTTTTATAACCTTTTTATAACTTGCCTGACAGCAAGTAAATAAGTTTTTTTGTTTGTTTGTTTTTTTGTAAGTTTGTTTTTGAAGTACCAGGGGCCAGGGGCCAGGGACCGAACCTGACACCTCATGTGTGGGAAGCTGGTGCTCAACCACTGAGCCACATCAGCTTCCCTGAGTTGGTTTTTCATTTGTTTTGCTTGTTGTTTGTTTTTGTTTTTTCAGGAGGCACCAGGAACTGAACCCAGGAACTCCCATGTGGGAGGCGAGAGCTCAACCGCTTGAGCCACATCCACTCCCCAATAAGTTTTGAAAACAGTTACTATAGCATGAGTATGAGTTACACTTCGAGCTCTAAGTCAACATGAAACTACAATAAATTCTTTATCTTTAATTTTATGTATGGATGATGTATTATGTAAAATTCTAACCTATAATTCATACTGGCTTATCATTTATATTATGACATTATTTATTTGAAAATATTGAAGATGTAAATTTTATATAATTTGTAAATCAAGTAATTAAAATTTTAAAAGCCTTAGTATTATCAGTTGTTGTATTGCAGTATTTACTATCACATTCTACCTAAAAATAATTTTTTAATAGTACATTTTTAGGTCCTATATAATCAAAGGTTCTTAACATTTTTTAGATCAGGTATTTCTTTGAGACTCTATTGCAATTTATGAACCACCTTCCCAAAACATATTATGTTGAATCATATAAAATAACCATTTTCATGGGTCCAAAGCAGTTGAAATTTTTGAGTCAACCTAATATATATATTTAAATTTTATGTAAGTTATCAGGGGACTCACAGACTTCCTGCAGTCTACTCATGACTAGTGGTCACCAGGTAAAGATTCTCTACTCTGTAGTTAGGGTATCACTAACAAAGACCTGTTGCAAAACATTTTGTTGACATAGTGAAGGGGAAAAAACTAGAGGTCTAATGAGTAAAGTAGGGGATTTTCTGGAATTTTGAGAGTAACTACAAACTTTTTCTGTTGTTAGGTAAGAAGTGCAAACTATGAAACAGATCCATTTGTTCAGGAGTTTCAATTTAAAGTTCGGGATGAAATGGCACATGTGACCGGACGTGTACTTCCAGCACCTATGCTGCAGTATGGAGGACGGGTAAAAACTCTTGATAGTTTTTAAATCATACATATACAGTATAGAGAGAAGGTCATCCTAGTTAAGTCTGGAATTTAGAAAGTGTTTTATTGTTCCAACAATATATTTTTGTTTCAAGGTGAGTGTCTTTACTTGAGTTTAGTAGAATTTTTGTTTTTTTACAATTAACATATAAATAATAATGACTTAGAACAGTTGATTCCATGTAAAATATCAGAAATATTTCAGTTCAACAATTTGAAATGCTTATTTTCAGCTCATTGAAATAAATTGTACATTAATTTTTTGTTCTCCTTGTTATTTCTCTTTCTCTTTTCTCTATAGAATAGGACTGTAGCAACACCAAGTCATGGAGTGTGGGACATGCGAGGGAAACAATTCCATACAGGAGTTGAAATCAAAATGTGGGCTATAGCTTGTTTTGCCACACAGAGGCAGTGCAGAGAAGAAATATTGAAGTAAGGCATGTCATTACTTGGGCTTTAGGGACCTTTTTGTATTTAGATTTGTATTTCAATTTTAAATTACTTGGCTGATGATCTAATATATGGAGTATATTTAATCACTGAACTTTTGAAAGTGTCTCTTCTCAATAGTTTGATCAAGGTTTCTGAATTGGTTATTCATAATAAAGCCATCTAGTCATTCTTCTAGACATCCTAATACACTGGCTTGTGTGGTGTAGCAGCAGCAGCATTGGCTTCTTTTTTTTTTTCTTTTCTTTTTTAAATAAGATTGCTAACATTTTTTTTTTTTTACTTATTTTATTCCACCACCCCCCGTAGTTGTTTTGCACTCGCTGTCTGCCCTCTGTGTCCATTCGCTGTGTGTTCTTTCTGTGTCTGCTTGTCTTTTCTTCTCATCTTTCTCTGTAGGAGGCACCAGGAACTGATACCACATCCCCGGTATGGGAGAAAAGCACTCAATTGCTTGAGCCATCTCACCTCCCTGGTCTGCTGTGTCTCTCACTGTCTCTCCTCTGCATCTCCCTTTGTGGCATCATCTTGCTGCACCAGCTCAACTCTTTGCGGGGCATGGGCTCTCTGCTCTCTGTGGGGTGCAGACCAGCTTACCTTCACCAGGAGGCCCTGGTAATCAAACCCAGGGACTCCCGTATGGTAGATGGAAGCCCAATCACTTGAGTCACATCCACTTCCCATTATTGGCTTTTGATGGCAGATAGGTTAGGTTTAATTCCCAGCTTTGCCACTTTCTAGCTTTATTACCATGGATAGTTCACTTAATGCTTCAGTTTTCACCTTTGTAAAAATAGACATAATAATACCTAGCTACAGGACGAGGATTAAATAAGATTATATGTATAGAGTGTTTGGCATAAAGTGAACAATCAGTTAATGGTGGCTGTTATTTTCCTTTAATACTTCTGTGTATACCTCCCTAGCAGCAGCTGCTGCCAAGCTCAATTTATCTTAAATTTAAGGAGCATGGAGTAAGGAAGATGCTTCACCCTGCAGTAGGGCTGCTACCCATCCCCATTTGGAATCTTCATTCTTAGCACCCTGACCTACTCCTGTGATCAGAAGGCATGTAGGAGATAAAATGTAGGTCCTCCTAAGGAAGAAATTGAGGCTCCTCAATGCTTGATTGTATTTTGTTTTAATTTCTACTCTATTAACATAAAAAATACAACTTAAAGTATGACTTAGACCTTGAAGTTGAGGCTGTATATTCTTAGTATTTATTTGCCTGTGTTGCCTATTAAAAATTAAAACAAAGAAATTATTTCTTTTAAACTTGAGTTCCTTTTTGGCTGCTATCTTACCTCTCTCCTTATTTCTTGAGTTTCTTTACAGTGGTTAAACTCCTTGTTTCAACTTCCTTACTTTCCAAAATTTGGTTGCTACTTTGACCACTTTGTGCTTATCACTAGTCTCTTCTCAGCCATTATTTTCCTCAAAATATGTGCAGCATTGTATCTAATGCTTGTACAGTGCAAAGCTGTCCTGGGCATGTCCAGTGAACTGGAGAGTAGGTGTTAGCTGCAACTCTGCCAAGATTCAGATCTTAACCGGCATATGAACAGCCAAAGATTTAAGTCTTTGGGACACATATTTAACAGATATAGTGCTAATTGTAGGTTCATATAAAAGGGGCAGAAGAACCATTTGTAGGGAAATTATAAATGAGTCTAACTCTGTTACATATATTCCAAGGTAAGGCCCACCAACGGTGCCAATTTCTTGAGGTTGTCTGCCCTGCCTATAGTGTCCAGATGTTTCTAGAGCCCTCAGGAGCATCCCTGTTTGAGGCATTGTTCACTGTGGCAGTCAGTGAGATCCTCCCAAGATGTGCATATATGCAACCTCTGGAATGATCTCCCGACTCACTTTGAAATCTCTTAGCCGTTAAAACTCTTTTGTATTTAATATTTCCCCCTTTTGGTCAAGGTCTTTTTCCAAATGCATTGCTAGTTGGTGCTTGCTAATAATCCCTAATAATATATATTGCCTAAGAGTTACCTTCCTTAAAATTCCTTGTTACTCAAATGTGGCCTCTCTCTAAGCCAAACTCAGCATATAAACTCACTGCGTTCCCCACCCTGCATGGGGCATGACTCCCAGGGATGAGTCTCCCTGGCACCAAGGGATTGTTAAGACTACCTTTTTAATGCTCTCTCCGCTCTTGCCTTCCTGGTTCTTTTTTATCACTTTGTCTGATTTCTTTTCCTCTTTGTCTATCCTCTCTCTGTTGGGACTCTCACACAGTCTCAAGGACATCTCCTGTCACCCTTGTTGAGGAGTTGTGCTGTCATGAAAGAGTACCAGCTCCACTTGTGACTACCCCTACTCCCAAACTTTTAGGCTTCTCTGTGACAAAGAATATCATTCAAAATCAGTATGACATTTGGCATCTTTCACCTGCCTCTTAAGTGTTTTTTCATTGCTCCCTTTTCATATACTTTGAACAAAGAAACTGAAGCACTATATTCCCTCTATCTCTCTGGCATTTTTTCCTACTTCTATGCATACTGAAAATCATTCTCTTCCTGAGAATGCCTCACTCCTGTCTCTACTCATCCAAATACTACCCAGTCTTCTGTTCTCTAGGCTGGAAATAATCTTTCTCAGCTCTAAATTAACATACTAATTTATAAATAGCCTCTCTATTTGCACTTGTCACTTTCTACCTTGTATTATATTTATGTAAATTTATCCTCTCCCCTAATCTAATTTTCTTAAGAAAATGATTGTTGTGTAATTTTTTTTTTTTTTTTTTAAGATTTTATTTATTTATTCATTTATCCCCCCCTTGCTGCTTGTGCTCGCTGGGTCAGCTAACCACGCCGTGCGGGCGGGCTTGCCTTCACCAGGGGGCCCCGGGAACCGAACCCGGGGCCTCCCATATGGTAAACGGGAGCCCTACTGATTGAGCCACAGCCGCTTCCCTGCATAGTTCTTTAGTGGTATAGAAACCAGTTTATGCCAGGTCAGTTCAGAATTTGTCTTGCCACATTCATCTGAGAATTAAAAAGATTTTTTTTTCTGTTTAGCTTTGTTCATTCCTTTTTAACCCCAGATCTCTAAATCTATGTCGTAATGATCAGTTAATGTATTTTTTTCTCCAAGGTTTTTATGCCCCTGCTTTCAAAAATATTTTAGAACAGTTTGTTGCAATGCTGTGACTATCTTATTAGATCTCCAAAGGCCAAAGACACTTCCAATTGTTTTTCAAAGCTTAGAGTTACTCTTTTTACTTTACATTTGTTATTCATAGCTTGAATCGAATTCTCATAACCAATGGTCCTATTGCCTTGTTTAGGATAACTGAAAATATTCAATGTCATTCTTCTTTAATTAAAAACTAAAAAGGAAAAGAAGGGAATTCCTACAAACATTTCTGTCCTGAGGGAAACAGGGTCTTTTTGAGCAAAGATTGCACAGATCCTTGACTTAGGACTTTAGTTATTTTAACAATAAATAAAGTGATTGTAAACACCTCCTCCCTGCATCCTTACTCATTTTTGCTAGGCTAAATGCAGAATGTTGTTTAAATATGAAATTATTTGGGTTTTTTTTT
Organism: Tolypeutes matacus; assembly: GCA_026826555.1. NCBI lineage: Eukaryota > Metazoa > Chordata > Mammalia > Cingulata > Chlamyphoridae > Tolypeutes > Tolypeutes matacus. Next base: position 29,771,700 of record JAKSZT010053883.1, read on the forward strand.
TCCATGTAAATGAAAATACATTGAAGTGCTCCCTGTCTTATTTGCTTTTTAATTTTTTTTCATATTTTTAAAATCCCCTCTGAGGACATTATCTTTCCTGCTATCCTAGTTTGAGATGGCAATATTTTGGAAAGACAGTTTGGCCTGGGTCATGGTTCTGGCTCAGCTATTTATCTAACCATTTGACCTGGCCAATGTCCCTGAGACTCTATTTCCTGATCTATGAAATGGGAATAGGACCTGACCTGCCTCTTACAAATCTTGCCAGAATAGATTTGGAAAATATACACAAGCTAAAATTTATCAGGCTCTTACCATGTCTTGGACAATGTGCTAAGTACTTTTACATGCATTCCCTCATTTCATCTTCACACCAACATTAAAATAGAAGTTATTTTACAAATGAGGAAAACAAATAATTTGCCTAAGATTTCATAGTTAGTATGTAGCAAAATTGGGATTGGAAACCAGCATTCTGACTCTAGAGCTGAGCTTTTAACCAGCATAGTCTATTTACTAATGCCATTTGTAAACTACAAACTGCCATGTAACTGTATGGTGGTATTCTTAGTTTGCAAAATAGATTACTGACTCACCTTTCCCCTTAATATCAGTGGTCTGGTGACCTCTTATTTATGGAACACACAAATCTTTGCTTCACCTCCTTTCCCTTCCCAAAACTTTCAATTATTTCTCCTTCTAGGGGTTTCACCGACCAGCTGCGTAAGATTTCTAAGGATGCAGGGATGCCCATCCAAGGTCAGCCTTGTTTCTGCAAATATGCACAGGGAGCAGACAGTGTGGAGCCCATGTTCCGGCATCTCAAGAACACCTACTCTGGGCTACAGCTCATTATCGTCATCCTGCCCGGGAAGACGCCAGTATATGGTAAGGATATCTTAAGACTGTATTTTTCTTCAAGTACTTAATATACCTTTTAGAATTATGCTAAAAAATACACTAAACATTCCAAATAATAAAACGTATTTTATAGCTACTGTGTTTAAAATTATATATTGTTAATGTAGGAAAAGACTTATCAGAGGAGCAAACTAAATATTTCAAGTAGCTAAAAGTGGCATTACAAAGTAATGGTTAAAGGAAGACTTATTCAGTAAAAAAAGTATTGAGACAACTTGACTGTCAGTACAGTGTAGTGGTTAAAAGCACACACTCTGGAATCAAACTGTGTTTTCTAATATCCAGGTACTGCCAGTTTTACTACCTGTATGATTTTGTCTGAATTACGTAACCACACTAAGCCTTAGTTTCCTCATTTGTGAAACTGGGATACTAATAATACCTAACCCATTAGGTTATTTTAAGGATTGAGTTTACATATGTGAAGAGCCTAGAATAGCATCTGTCATGTAGCAAAGACTCAAATTATGTTAGCTGTTATTATTGTAGCTATAATAAAGTTTGGCAAAGTTAAATAGGGGAGTGAGTGTAGCTCAATGGTTGAGTGCCTGCCTCCCATGTACAAGGTCCTGGGTTCAATACCCTTAAAGAAAAAAAGAGAAGAAAAAAAAGTTAAATATAAATCATTAAGCCATGGAAAAACACAAAGAATGTATCATTTTCAAACCACCCTTAGAAATTTTATGGAAGAAATCACAAAGGAAAAATTGAAATTTCTGTATATCACAAAAATAAAACAAAATTAAAAGGAAGCCATTAGAATTTTTTTCTTTTTTTTAAGTACCAGGGCTGGGGATTGAACCCAGAAACTCGTAAGTGGGAAGCCATCGGTCAACCCTGAGTTACCTCGACTCCCCTGAGTTGGTTGTTTTTTTTTTTTTTTTTTTTTTTTCATTTGTTTGCTTGTTGTTTGTTTCTTTGTTTTTAGGAGGCACCAGGAACCAAACCCGACACCTCCCATGTGGCAGCAGGCACTCAACCGCTTGAGCCACATCCGCTTCCCAATAGATTTTTTTTTTTTTTTATTCCCGCCCCCTTGCTACTTGTGCTTCCTGTCTGCTTTCTGTGTCCATTCACTGCGCATTTCTTCTGTGTCTGCTTGTCTGCCTTTGTTACGTCATCTTGCTGCACCAGCTCTCCATGGGTGTGGCCCGTCAGCTCTCCACAGGCACAGGCCAGCTTGCCCTCACCAGGAGGCCCCAGGAACCAAACCCAGGGCCTCCCATATGATAGATGGGAGACCAACCACTTGAGCCACTTCCGCTTCCCCCCAGTAGAATTTTATTATTGGTTAAAATGTTTATATAGATCGGTTATTGCGTTCAACAAAGGAAAAAAATTCTTCTATACTTTTAAATTAATGAGCAAAGAATATAAATCACTCTCCACCCTCTACTAAGTAAATGCACATTCTTCTTTGGAATTCCATTTCAATCATCCCTTTCTCTGGGAAGTTTTGTCCGACCTTTCTGACAATGTCAAATTCTCCCTCTTCTATTGTCTCTCATGTTACTTTCACAGTTGTAATATTAACTTTGAGTGGTTATTTAATTAAAACCTATTTCCCTGACCAAACTATAAGCTCTGTGAGGTCAGGAACAGCATGTCTTTTGCCTCACCATTGTATATCCAGAGCCTAGTACAGTACTGGCATGTAGTAGGTACACAGTAAAAATTTGTTGAATGAATGAATAAACTTTTCAGGAAGGCAGTTTGTCAGTATCTATCAAAATGTTAAATGTATATACCCTTTGATACCTCAACTTACAGAAATTTATCCTGAAGATATAGTTATACAAACAAATAAAAATAAATACACAAGGATATTATTCATAGCAGCATTGTTTGAAATAATGAAAACCTGGAACAACCTAAAAATATATCAGCCTATTTCTGATTAGATACATTATGGCATTTAAAAACAAAATAATTCCTGCTGTTATAAAGAATAAGGGTAATCTATATATTGGCCTGAGACAGCCCATACTATATTATTAAGTGAAAATGACAGAATTGTGATTTAAAAATATTTTCCATGTGTTTTGTATATAAGAAGTTATGCACACTGAACTCTTAATGGTAGTAATAATGGCAAAAAAGGGGGGAAAGGAAGAGGGGATTTTTATTCTTTACACTAACTACCTCCATATTTTTAAAATTAATGAGTGGAGAGTAGGGTTGAAAACTGCAATATACTGTGATTAAAATTTCATAAAATAATATAAATGAGAAAATTAGTGTAAGAGAGTGCAATCAGATGCTATCAAAGGATAATGTATGATATTTTCTTCTTTATTATTTAAATTATTGTGGTTATACTGTTTTATGAAGATAAAAATATACTTTGTTATAAAAAGAAGAAAACAACCAGAAAAATTATCACTAAAACTAATAAGCTAATCTTCAAGGCATAATACTTTAAATTAACAGCATAGTTTTAGGATTTATTGTAATTGTTAGTGTCCTTTAATGCAGTAATGTGCTTCAAGGGAAGAAACATAGTAATTTTATTTTTGGTAAAGTTTGGCCTTCTTTCTAATTAGAAGTATTTGCATTTGCTCCACAGCGGAGGTGAAACGTGTAGGGGACACACTTTTGGGTATGGCTACACAGTGTGTTCAAGTCAAGAATGTAATAAAAACATCTCCTCAGACTCTCTCAAACCTGTGCCTAAAGATAAATGTTAAACTCGGAGGGATCAATAATATTCTTGTACCTCATCAAAGGTAAGATAACCTAATCCCTTATGAAAATAATCATTATTTTTCATATCTTAATTTTTCTATATATTACTATAACCAACTACTATAAGATCTGTGTAAGAGAGCTTTGGTGTTTCCTGCCATGGGAGATAAAAGAGATATTTTGACAAATTTTTTTTTAAAGTTTGGTTTGTCAAGTTTAAGAGATACCCTTGTAAAATTTCCCTTTCCCTCCCTCATTTTCATTTGGTATGCAAAGTCTCTCTTAACTAGCCAGAAAGTATAAGTTTTAAAACTTTGAGATTCTTAATTATTTATCATTAGAGAGCCCAGCTTGAAGAATTTTCTCTTTATTTGAAAGTCATCTTCAACTTGGACTATAGTTTCATGAGGCTACTTGCTCACTCACTCACTCACATAGAAAGAGAGAGAGGAAGAGGGGTGCTGGGTGGAATATGGCCAGTCAGTTAAGTAAGCCACATCAATCCTTGCAATCAGTGGGACAACATATGTTACCATTAGATGGCTCTCATGTCTAAGAGTTCTTAGGAAGAAATATGAGACAAGAAACCTGGAAACAGGAAGTAGCTAAGAAGTTGACCCTTCTGACATTAATATGAGGGCAAGATCATGGTCCTATATTATTTGACTTAATTCTCTAACACCACTGTGATAGGGAGGAATAAGGAAAGGATGGAAAAGGAATTAGAATTTACTGAGCACTGACATGTATCTTTCAGTATACCAGGTATTTTCATCTTTAAAATATATTTGTGGGAAAGATATTACTGTTCCCTTTTAATAGTTGAAGCAGCTGGGGCCTTAAAAAGTTAAGGATTTTGACCAGTATTCATCACAAATAAACATTAGAATAAGGATAGATCCATGAGTGTTTGACACAAAAGCCCCTTTTTTCCTGTTTTTCCATGCTGTCTCTGCTTCATATCCCTGTTAAGTAATGATAGGAGATTTGTAAAGGCGATGAATATAGATTTTTATAAACAAATCCAAGAACTAAGAGACAATCTTTTGAATCTTAAAGGGTGTGTTTTTAAAATGAAAGGAAATACTAACTACTTAACGGCTAGTAAATATATGGTACTCAAATTTATACTTTTGGCTGGGGATAGGGAATAGTTGAGTCCTATGATCCCTTCCAGTCTAAAACGATTCTTTTTCTCCTTGAGAGATTACATAGAATTAAAACTTAAATAGATTCAAGAAAAAGTGATAAAAATTTGTGGATTAATATGAGGAAGTTTATCATTTTGTGCTTATTATGGAGATCACTAGCATCAGTTGCCTTTGCAACAACCAGCACCATTACTAAATACAGAATAAGACATTGGTGGACCCATTGTGTCTGCTTTTACTTCATTGACTAGGTAGGGATTGATGGATTAAGATAATAAAGCTGTCTATAGTTCAACTCTTTGAAGTTGTCTATATAGTACCTCCTCTGTGCTGTGTCTGTCACTTGGAGTTGTGTTGTGCTAGTGTGAAATAGATAAATGGATAATGAAAAAATGAATTATCTAACTCTTTTTAAAAATGTGTTTAAGACCGTCTGTGTTCCAGCAACCAGTGATCTTTTTGGGAGCAGATGTTACTCATCCACCTGCTGGTGATGGGAAGAAGCCTTCTATTGCTGCTGTGAGTGTCATTAGGCAGGCTTATCCTAGATGAATATCAAAATTTTGGTTTCAACTTTTTGAATTTTAATGATATTTTCTTCGTAGGATAATCTGTAAGCCAATTTTATTTAAAGTTCAATGAGTTTTTGGAAAGAATTATTCTCTGGTTTGGAGACTACAATTTCCATATACTTCTATTAAATAAAGTTTGTTAATTATACTATTCAAATATTCAGTATCCTGCTTTAGTTTGACTACTTGAACTCTCCATGATTGTGCATTTTCCTTGTACTTTTTGCAATTTGAAGAGTTTTTAAGATATTTCAGGAGTGTCTTTTGTTGGCAGAAAGGTGCATTACATATAAACTCCATAGGTTGCACTTTTTACAATATAAAATACCTTCCACCTTTATCTAATTTAATACTTTGTACCTGAACTTTTTGTTTTTTTTAAATACTGACACTCCTACTTTTAATTTGTCTATTATATCTTTGTCCACCTCTTTATTTGTAACTTTTCCATGTCAATTGGTTTTAAGGATATTTCTTATTAACTTCAGAAGGACAGATTTTTTTTTTTTACCCTATTTGAAAATCACTTGATTTAACAAATGCCAGCATTTTGAAAATGTTAACATATTTTAGGCATATTTGATAAATTTCAGAAATTAAGCTACAATACTTTTATTTTTTTTTCTGTCACCCATTATAATAATCTTTACATAATTTTTTAGTTTTAACAGTCTGATAAAATTATGGATCCTTGAAAATGATAGTAACATTAAATATTTCATTTATTGATTCCTTAGCAGGGAAAATTGACTTTCATCAATTAATAAATAGCATTGCTTTGTATTCTTAATATTAGGCATGAATTGTTTACATTTAAAATGTTCTAGAGGTAATATTGAGAAATTTGATGTTCATAAAAATATTTCTTTAAAAGAGAAATGATAAATGAAATTCAAAAGACTTACCTTGTATATGCTACTTTGGAGTCATTTACTGAGAAGACTTAAGCATATTTGAATTCCTCAGATTTCTAGGTAGTCATTGTCCTTTTCTAGTAAATCCATTTCTGCCAAAATCCACTTTCTTTTATGGCTATCAGAAATCTTGTAAATAGAATTTATTAATTGATTCTTTTGCTATATGATTTCTGTTCTCAAGAACTTAATGACTAGTGTGAGAAACAAGTGTAAATACTTAATGCCATATAATGTAATAGTACCATAGTAGCAATATAAAGTAAAAATTTAAATCATAAGAACCTGGCATATTTGGGAAATGTTGTGAAATACAGGGAATTGGAATGGTGTATAGCAGGCTATGAAGCTGGTAAGCTATTGTGAGGCTTTGTGTGCCATTGGAAGGAATTTGGAATTATTCTTTAATAATGGGATACCATTCAGGAAATAGATATGGTCAGTTCTTCCAGCATAACTTTGGTTGGTGTAGAAACTACCCTGGAAGAAAGAGAAGCTAAAGACAAAGCTGTCAGTTTGTTCTCAGCCTAGGCTCTGATCAAAATAATATGTAGACATTAAAAAATATTTGGACCCCAGGATCATGCTGCATTAAGTCTGTGAGTGACTTAAAGGTGAACTTAAAGTCAAGGTGAACTTAAAATTTCCTGCTTTGAGGTCTCCTCTGCTCTAAACACATAACAATATTAAACATGACAGAGAAAAAGAAAATTAAGACAGCTACTCTTAAAACCAAGATTAGCTTATCTGAGGACCAGATATAGAACACAAAGGCAAAGCAATAAAACTGACTTATAGATTCAGGCCTTCTGTTCTCTGGGTCCTGAAGTAGGCAGAAGTGAATGGCAGAGGGAGTTCTGGGAAGATGGCATCAGACTAGGCAGGCAAGGCTCAACTCTCTCACAAAAACAATGGAGAAAGGGCCAAAAGCTGTCCAAGGGACCTGCTTTGGGGGTCATTAGCCCAGGACAGTGCTGTGCAACCCCTAGGAGGGAATGAGACAAAGGACCTGAAACAACAGCCGTGAGTTACTAAACCGCCACAGCAGCCGGGAAGTGCACCCATCCCCCATCCTCAAGGTGCTCACCCTGTATAAAACCCCTGGCCCACTGCAGCCAACTGAGAGGGGACTAAATGTTTTCCTCCCTGTGAAGAGGGAGGATACGGTGGAGGGCGGAAAGTGGTGTCTCTTCATTGAATTTGGCCAGCAGAGCCTGCTTTGAATCTCAGCTCTGGTGAGAACAGAAACTCAAGTGAAGATTGAAAGAAACACCTCCATGGAAATGTTCCACAGTTAATACCATCTGCTAGCCTACCAGCAAACTTCAGGAAGGAAAACTGCTTTTAGGTCTCTTTTAGCCCAAACTCCTGGGAGAAAATCTGTGCCCCATTAGTTAGTCCCTGACCCAACTTTGATAACTTAAGCTGGGCAATTTTAAAGATTCAGAATAAGTTGAACCAGAAATCAAAGAGCTGTGGGGAAAAAAAAACACTAGGCAAGATAGAGAATTGACCATCAGAGTAAATTCACCAATATATTCAGATGCCTAGACATCAGCAAAAAATTAAAAGCCATACTAAGAAACAGGAAGAGATGGCCCAGCCAAGGGAGCACACCAAATATCCTGACGAGACACCGGATTTAAGACAACTAATCAATGATAATCACAAATCTCCTAAATCAATTCAAGCAGTTTAAGAAAAACATGACTAAAGAGATAAAGGATATTAAGAAGACACTGGGTGAGTATAAAGAACAATTTGAAAGCCTGCAAAGAAAAGTAACAGCTTTTGGGAATGAAAGACACAATGGATGAGATTGAAAATACATTAGAGGTATATAACAGCAGATTTGAACTGATTGAAGACAGAATTAGTGATACCAAAGACAGAACACCTGAACTTAAAAAGATGAGAACAAAAAGAGAAAAAGAATAGAAAAAATGGAACAGGGTCTCAGAATTGAATGATAATGCTAAATGCACAAACATACGCTTTATAGGTGTCCCAGAAGGGGAAGAGAATGGAAAAGGGGTAGAAAGAATATTTGAAGAAATAATGACTGAAAACCTTCAAACCCTTATGAAAGACATAAATATCAATATCCAAGAAAGACAACGCACCCCAAACAGAATAAATCAGAATAAGCCTACTCCTAGACACCTACTATTCAGAATGACAAATATCAGAGATAAAGAGAGAATTCTGAAAGCAAGAGAAAAGCAAAGTATCACATACAAGGGAACCTCAGTAAGATTAAATGCCAGTCTCTCATCTTCTTGGAGACAAGAAGAAATTGGTATGGTGTATTTAAGGTACTGAAAGAGAAGAACTGCCAGCCAAGAATTCTGTATCTGACAAAACTGTCCTTCGAAAATGAGGGTGAGTTTTAAGTCTTCACAGACAAACAAAAACTGAGAGTATGTTATTAAAAGACCAGAATTACAAGAGATACTAAAGGGAGTGCTGTAGCCTGAAATAATAAAACAAGGTCGAGACACTCAGAGAAGAGTGTAAAAATGAAGATTATTAGTAAGGGTAACTTAATGGGTAAAATAGACAATAGTAAGGTATGACAGTGGAAAGCCAAAGTAAGTAATGCCATCTACAGTAATAACTTTACATGTTAATGGCTTAAACTCCCCAATCAAAAGACATAGACTGATAGAATGGAAAAAAAAATATGAGCCATCTATATGCTTTCTACAAGACTCAACCTCAGACATAAGGACACAACCAGGTTGAAATTGAAAGGTTGGAACAAGATATTCCACGCAAATAGTAACGAAAACAGATCTGGAGTAGTGATACTAATATCTGACAAAATAGATTTTAAATGCAAAACTCTTATAAGGGATGAAGAATGTCATTATATATTAATAAAAGGGGCAATTTACCAATAAGAAATAAGTATAATGAATATTTATGCATTATAAATGTAACCTGGGTGCCCCAAGATACATGAGGCACACTCTGGCAAAACTGAAGGGAGAAATAGACATCTCTATAATAGTAGTTGGAGATTTCAATACACCACTCTCAGCATTGGATAGAACATCTGGACAAAGGATAAATAAACAGAGTTTGAATAATATGATAAGTGAACTAGACCTAACAGACATTTATAGAGCATTATACCCTAAAACAGCAGGATATACAAGCAGGATTTCAAGTGTTCATGGATCCTTCTCCAGGATAGACCATATGTTTTATCAAAAGGCAGGTCTGAATAAATTTTAAAAGATTGAAATTATACACTCTCTGTTCATAATGCAATAAAGCTGAAAATCAATAACAGATGGAAAAAGAGAAAATTCACCAATATATGGAGATTAAACAGTACACTCAAATAATCAGTGGGTCAAAGAACAGATTGCAAGAGAAATCAGTAAATATCTTGAGATGAATAAAAATGAACACACAACATATCAAAATCTATGGGACACAACAAAGGCAGTGCTGAGAGGGAAATTGAGAGCCCTTAATACTTACATTAAAAAAGAAGAAAGAGGTAAAATCAAAGATCTAACTGTACACCTGGAAGAACTAGAAAAAGAAGAGCAAACTAATCCCAAACCATGCCAAAGGAAAGAAATAATAAAGATCAGAGCAGAAATAAACAAAATTGAGAACAGAAAACAGTAGAGAGAATCAACAAAATCAAAAGTTGGTTCTTTAAGATCAGGAGTGAATGGTATCTTATAATCTCTGGGATAACAGACTAAAAGTATACCACTGAAGCCGGAAGATGGAGCCAGACTCACTATTGTTGAGGTTCCCTAAGTCTTTTTTTTGTTTTGTTTTGTTTTTGTTACTGGGGCCATGGATTAAACTGGGACCTTGTATGTGGGAAGCTGAAGCTCAACCACTGAGCCACATCAGCTCCTAAGTCCTTTTTTTAAAAAAAAGGAAACTGAAAAAAATAGTGCAAGCCAGTCCATGTATAGTTGTACAAGTTATGCACAGCACAGTTCCAAGTACAAACCATTCATATGGACAACTGTGAATGATGTAGTTTCTGTGCATGGCACTTTCTGGAGTTGTACAGTGCACAGCCTGTGCAGTGGTATGCAGCAGGCCTGCTTGTGCCCGTGGCTTAAATCAGTATTTTTGACAAGAATTATTTTTGCCGTTTTTGGCAAGACTGTTTATAGGTCTGTCCTGGATACCAACCCATTAAATGCCAAGAGCACTTTTCAGACATCATTATAGCCAAAATGCCCCCAACATATTCCATACTCTCAGGGTCAGGAGTGCCATCCCCAGGTAAGAAACACTGGCTTCCATGAATCTGGTATCCAGGAAGGCAAGAGGAAGTACACCCAGCCTCATGCTCAGGATCTAGGCCAATCTGCCTACTGGCTAGGTATACTGGCCCTCAAAAAAATATGTTCAGGGGGACGGATGTGGCTCAAATGGTTGGGCATCCATCTCCCATATGGAGGGACCTGGGTTCAATTTCCAGGACCTCTGGGTAAAATATATATGTGTGTGTGTGTGTGTGTGTGTGTGTGTATGTTCAAGTCCTAATCCCAGGTACCTATGAATGTGACCTTATTTGGAAATAGGATATTTGCAGATGTAATCAAGGTAAAGAGCAGTCATATTCGATTAGGATGAGCTCTAAAGCAAATGATTAGTGTCTTTATAAGAAGAGGGCCATGTGAAGACTGAGGCAGAGATTGGAGTTATGTTGCTACAAGCCAAGGAACATTTCTGAGCCTTCAGAGGGCTCATAGCCCAGTTGACACCTTGATTTCACATTTCTAGCCACCAGAACTATGAGGGAATAAATTTCTGTTACTTTACCAGTCTGTGGTAATTTTTTACAGTCACCCTAATGATTTTTCTATAAGCCTACAACTGTTGAGCTCCTGCCTACCATATAGGAAGTCCAGGTTCGGTTCCCGGTGCCTCCCAAGGAAAACGAACAAGACAGTAAGCTGACGTGACAGGCTGGCATGGCGAGCTGACGCATCAAGATGGCGCAGTAAGAGATACATGGAGAAAAACATAATGAGAGACACAACAAAACAGGGAGCAGAGATGGCTCAAGCCATTAGGCACCTCCCTCCCACATGGGAGGTCCCAGGTTCAGTTCCTGGTGCCTCCTAAAAAAAAAAAAAAAAAAAAGACCAGCACACAGCAAACAGACACAACAAACAATGAGGGGATGGAGAGAAATAAATAAATAAATCTTAAAAAAAAAAAAAAAAAAGATATTGAGGAAGTTGTATAAAGTGCAACAATACAAATTGGGAAAGGAGAAAAATACATGAAAGCAGATTTAAGATATAGTGGATATATTGAAGGTTTCTCTTCCAGAGGAAGAAAATAGAGGGAATAATGAAGAAAGATGACTGAAAACTGAAGAAAAACAATGGGGGTGGGGGGGTTGCATAAATAAATAAATAAATCTTAAAAAAAAAAAAAAGTTCAGGCTGAATTCTGTGTAAGAAAAATTAAAAGTTGACATCTAACCACCTTTGTGAAACTAAATATCAGTGTTAAAGAGAGCATCTTAAAAGCTACCAGAGGGGAAAACATAGATTGCTTTCAAAAGAACAAGTTAAACTGTCAGCAGATTTCTTTGTTTTGTTCCCTCTGTACTCCAGTGCCCAGAATAGTGATTTGTATATGGTAGGTTCTGAATAAGGTTGAATGAATAAAATTAACAGCTATAACAAATTTCCTGTCGTTAACATTTGCACAGTATAATGCATATCTTTTTCCATCCCTTTATTTTCAATCTGTCTTTGTCATTTTGTTCTAGATTGGTCTCGTATAAGCAGTATATGCATAGATTGGTTTTATCCACTTATTAGTCATTAAGAAACATATAATCCCTGTTTATGTAAGTCTTAATCATATGTGACCATATGGATTTGTTTTGGGTTGTTTTTTTTTTTAAGATTTGTTTTTATTTAATTATTTCTGCCCCCCTCATTGTTTATGCTCATTGTCTGCTCTCTGTATCCATTCGTTGTGAGCTTTCTGTGTCTGCTTGTCTTCTCTTTAAGAGGCACCGGGCATAGGATTAGAATTAGGGGGAAAAAAAAAAAAAAGAGGCACCAGGAACCATACCCAGGACCTACCATGTGGGAGAGAGGCAATCAATCACTTGAGCCAACTCCACTCCCTGCTTTGTTGTCTCTCTCATTGTGTTTCCTCATTGTGTCTCCTTGTTGCATCATCTTGTTGCATCATCTTGTTGCATCGGCTCGCAATGCCAGCCCATCGCACCAGCCCACTGGGTCAGCTTGCAGTCTTGTCTTCTCTAGGAGGCACTGGAAACCAAACCCAGGACCTCCCATGTGGTAGGCGGGTGCCCAAATGTTTGAGCCACATCCTGTTTGGGCCATCTGGCTTCCATCCTGAGGCTGGGTCTCACTGTTCTTCACCAATCTACCTGTGTTTGTTTTTCCTTGGATCTCTAGTGTACTCTGCTATATCACTCTACATTCTGGGAGCTCACAATAAAGAATTGATAATGCATAGCAAAAACAATTACTAGATACTGTATAGCATAGTAAAACTGCATGCGAAATATGAATATGGGTAAAATTGCATTATATTATATAATTATATATATAATATATAATTGTATATTATGTTATATAATTATATTATATAATATTTTGGGGGGGAAAAAACACTTTATATATTTTGTTGAAACTGAATTAATATATGTTAATACTACATGATGTTAATAGACAAAAAAAAATATGCTAAGGACAGAGGCCTGACACAAAGTAGTACATATTGTATGGTTCCATTTATATGAAATGTAAATATAAATAAATTTATAAAGATGAAATTAGATTTGTGGTTCTTTAGGGCTGGGGAAGGGATAGAGGGATTGAGAGATGACTGCTAAGGGCTGTGGAGTTTTTCTTTTTGGAGTAATGAAATATGTCCTAAAATTTTTTGTGGTGATGAATGCACAACATTGTTATTATACTAAAAGCCACTGATTTATATACTTTGGGTAGATCATATGGTATATAAATATATCTCAATAAAACTCCTTAAAAAAAATAATAAATAGAGAAGCAGTGTAGCTCATGTGGTTGAGTGCCTGCTTCCCCTGTACGCAATCCTGGGTTGGATCCCTGGTACCTCCTAAAAACAAAACAAAAAATAACTCTCACTGGGGAGTGGATATAGCTCAATGGTTGAGCGCCTATTTCCCATGTATGAGGTCCTGGGTTCAGTCCCCAGTAACTAATAAATAAGCAAGCAAGCAAGCAGGAATAGCCATAAATATCCTGGGTTCAATCACCAGTACCTCATAAATAAATAAATAAATAAATAAATAAATAAATAAATATGCAAGAATAGACAGAAATAGCAGCTATACAGCTGGTGAAGCAGAGAGGTTGAGAAGTGAAGAATTCTTGTTTGTGTGTTTTTTTTTATTATTGAAATAATTAAAATGTTCTAATAATGATTGAAGTGATGAATGCACAGCTCTATGATTATACCAAATACACTTTGTACACTTTGGATGAGTTATATGCTTTATTAATATGTATCAATAATGGGAAACGGATGTGGCTCAAGAGGTTCGGCGTCCGTCTACCATATGGAGAGACCGGGGTTCGATTCCCGGTACCTCCCGTTAAAAAAAAAAAAAAAAAAAAAAAAAATATGTATCAATAAAATTGCTTTGTTTCAAAAAAATTTATAGATAATTTCAGTGTATCTGAATATGGATTAAAAGTTAGAACCTCTAAGAGAAATACTTAGCAGGCTTTTATTTGTTCTATGAAGTACTAAAACTAATGACATACTTAAAGTAGCAAATAAATACTTGGAAACAAGTAAGATATTATGGAAACACTGAGGTATGTGTACTAATTGCACAGGTGCAATGACAAGAAGGTTTGGGTTTTGTTTCATTTGTAAATCAAAATTTGTTTTTGAAAACCCAGAAACTGAAATACTACATTGTTTTATTCATGGAGATATCTTTTTTTTTTTTTTTCCTGAAGTATCAGGAGCCAGGGATTGAACCCAGGACTTCATATGTGGGGAGCTGGTGCTCAAGCACTTAGCCACATAGGCTTCCCTGAGTTGGTTTCATCACGTCTTTTGCTTGTTGTCTATTTCTGTTTTTTTCAGGAGGCACAGGGTACCAAACCTGGTACCTCCCATGTAGGAGGCAGGCACCCAACCACTTGAGCCACATCCACTCCCCAAGATATCTATCTTATATAAAATTTCCACTAGATCTGAAGTCCATATTAAATGATGTTATTAATATGGTGAGGGAGTGGATGTAGCTCAAGAGTTTGAGTCCCTGCTCCCCATGTGCGAGGTCCTGGGTTCGATCCCCAGTACCTCCTAAAAACAAAAAACAAATGAAACAGAAAAACCAACTGTCATTGGGGAGTGGATGTAGCTCAGTGGTTGAGCACCTGCTTCCCATGTACAAGATCCTGGATTCGATCCCTGATACCTCCTAAAAAAAAGTGAACCTGTCAAAACGCAAACCTATATAGCCCTGGCCATTTTCAATTTTATGTGAACCAGTAAGCTCAGAACACTATTCTCTGCTATTTCATCTAAGAATGCCGAAGGAATAGTTATTTTCAGGAATTGGGAGGGGGAGGAAGGTGAAAGATTCTAACATTACAGATTTGTAGGATAGATACTGACTTCCATTTTTAAGCATCTAAAGGAAGCTAAATAAAATGTCTAAACATCATGTGAAATATATTAATGAAATGACAAAGTTCATAAATTCAAAACAGTAATTCAACTTTTAAAAAGTAAGGTTAAAAATGATGTTGTATTGTGTGGTTATGCCAAATATCATTGATTGTATACTTGAGATAAATTATATACTTTATAAATATGTAGCAATAAAATTGATTTGTTTAAAAAATGATGTCGCTGATGTTTAGTCAGCAATATAATTTGAATACTGTAGAAGAACTAATACTAGTAGAGCAAAACCTGTGACTGCTTGAGAAAAAGCTTTATTATTTTGAAATAATTGATGAGAAAATTTATTAGGTTTGAATGGCTAAACCCATTCTCATTTTCATAAAAGTTTCAAGAGTATGTTTGTTAGGAGAAAAAAGAATTGTTTCATGTAAAGAATGAATATACCCTTGAAATTCGGTACCCCAATTCTGGATAATGCCAGGAAAAAGAGTTTCCATAGTTTGGAGGAAAAGCAATTAATAATTTATTTGTCTCTTGCCAGTCCCTATTTTTAAAAAGTGTTTCTCATCCAAGCTCTATCAAGATTTTATTTTACTTTGTATTATAAAATGTTTCAAACATACAGAAAAGAGAATAATTTAATGAACTCCCATATATCCTTTATGCAGATTTGATTTTAATTTTTTTTTATTGTGGGCACATATATATAAAACAAAGTATGCCTTTTTAACCATTTTTAAAGTGTACAATTCAGTGGCATTAATTCCATTTACAATGTTGTTTTATCATCACCACCGTCAGTTACCAAAACTTTTTCATCACCCAAAACAGAAACTCTGACCCATTAAGCAATAATTCCCTATTCCCCCTCCCCCCAATCCTTGTAAACCCTTAATCTACTTTGTCTCTATAAATTTGCTTATTCTAGATATTCATGTAAGTGAAATCATTCAGTATTTGTCCTTTTGTGTCTGGCTTATTTCACTCAGTATGATGTCTTCAAGGTGCACCCATTCTCGTGCATGTTTCAGAACTTCATTACTTTTTATGGAAGAATAATATTCCATTGTGTGTATATATATAACATTTTGTTTATCCATTTATCTGTTTGATGGACATTGGGGTTGTTTCCATCTTTTGGCTATTGTGAATAATGCTGCATGAACATAGGTGTACATGTGTCTGTTTGAGTCCCTGCTTTCATTTCTACAGGGTATATACCTAAGAGAGGAATTGCCAGATCATATGGTAATTCTATGTTCAATTTTGTGAGGAGCTGCCAAACTGTTTTCTACAAGGGCTGAACCATTTTACATTTCCACTAGCAATATACAAGGGTTCCAGTTTCTCCACATCCTCTTTTTTTTTTTTTTTTTTTTTAAGATTTTTTTTTTTTTAATTTATTTCTCCCCCCTCCCACCCCCTGTTCTTTTTGTGCTCACTCTGCTTTCTGTGTCCATTCACTGTGTGTTCTTCTGTGTTTGCTTGTCTTCTCTTTAGACAGCACTGGGAACTGATCCTGGGACCTTCCACTGTGGGAGAGAGGTACTCAATTTCTTGCGCCACCTCAGCTCCCTGGTCTGCTGCATCTCTTATTGCCTCGCATCTGTGTCTATTTTTGTTGCGTCATCTTACTGCACCAGCTCTCCACTCGGGCCAGCACTCTATGCGGGCCAGTTCTCCTGCGCAGGCCAGCATTCCACATGGGCCAGCTTGCCACGTGAGCCAGCTCACTGCGTGGGCCAGCTTGCCTTTACCAGGAGGCCCCGGGAATCAAACCCTGTACCTCCAATATGATAGACGGGAGCCCAGTCTCTTGAGCCACATCCACTTTCCCACATCCTCATTTTTGTCTGACTTTTTTATTATAGCCATCCTAGTGGGTGTAAAGTGGTATCTCATTGTGATTTTTTACTTGAATTTCCCTATTGGCTAATGATCTTGAGCATCATTTCATGTGCTTATTAGCCATTTGTTTATCTTCTTTGGGAAAATGTCCATTCAAGTCATTTGCCTATTATTCAGTTGAGTTGTTTGTCTTTTTGTTGTCACATGGTAGGAGTTCTCTTTATATTCTGGATATTAAACCTTTATCAGATGTATGGTTTCAAAATATTTTCTTCCATTTCAGTTTATTAATGGTGTCCTTTGAAGACCAAAAGTTTTTCATTATGATGAAATCAACTTTATCTTTCTTTTGTTGCTTGTGCTTTTGGTGTCATATCTAATCTATTGCCAAATGCAAGGTCCTAAAGACTTTCCCCTATGTTTTCTTCTAATTTAATATTTTTTAATATCTTGCCATATTTGTTTCGTCTGTTTTTTATTATTTTAAAGTAAATTTACAATCATCATGGCATTTTACCCCTAACAAATTCAGCATAAATCTCTAAAAAAATAAATATATAATAAGTCGTAAAAAAAATACAGGTGTGACAATTTCAAGGGAAGATGGTGGCATAGGAAGCTCCAGGACTCAGTCCTTCCACTGAAACAACTATTATTAAACAGGTAGGAACTGTTGGAAACAACTATTTTGAAACTCTAGAAGAATGCTGTATAGGATCCAGGGAAGAGCAGGAAGAAAAGACTGATAAATTATGGTAAAGAACAGTAAATTGCTCTCAGCACAATGGCTACCAGCGCCTATCTCCCACTCTCATGGCAAACCACCATGGGTCCAATCCTTGGCTAGCTGCTGCTGACAGAAAGGGATATAAAAATACTCTTACCCAAGAACAGGGATGTGCATGGCCAATCACTGATCACAGCTGTGTGTGTGTGTGTGTGTGTGTGTGTTACCAGGGCCAGGAATTGAACCCGGGACCTTGTATGTGGAAAGCAGACACTCAACCACTGAGCCACATTGGCTTCCCTGAGTTGGTTTTTCATTTGATTGATTGATTGTTTGTTTTTTTGTGTGTGTTTAGGAGGTATTGGGGACCAAAGCTTGGACCTCCCATGTGGGAAAGCCGGCGCTCAACTGCTTGAGCCACATCCCCTCCCTGATCACAGCTTTTGATTAACGAATTCAGATCATTGGGTGGCAGTGGAGATTTAAAGATGCAGGGCTTCCTCAGACCTTCTGGGAAACGTTAGCTGAAGGGTTGCATTTGCTGGGCAGGCCAGGAAAGCTTTGGGGAGTCATTGGAGAAGTTTTTGGCACCCTTCCTTAACCCCTTCTACAGGGCACATTGGAGCTGGTCAGCACCCCCTTTGTGGGTCCTTGGCCATGTTTTTTCTGGGAAAGTCCTCCCCAGGGTGACCCTGCCTCCAGAATTTGTCCTCCAGGCAAAAGCAGTGTGAGACAATGAAAGGAGTATAAAAACTATAGAGGCAGACAGTCTAGAGCAAAGGCCTGCCAACTTCAGATACGCAGGAAAGGGAGGCATACCCCTGGGAAAGAGGAGACAACCAAACTCCTGTTGAAATGGAAACTACAAAACAACTATCAAGCAAAAGTTCAGGACAAAACAGAGGCTCAGTAAAACAGGGAAAAAACCTATACAGTGCATTCACCTTGGGCAGGCCTTCCTGATAAGAAGGCTGAAGCTCAAGAAAATCTCTGTCTTATCACCAGCTAGTTAAAAAAACCAGGATACAGACATCCCAGGGAGTAAATTCCAGAGCTAACACTTTAAAATATTAAAATGTATGGTGTACAACAAAAGAGTACAAAACAAACAAACTGGAAATGATGGCCCATCCAAGAGAAGAGGATAAAAATACAGAAAACACCAACAAAGAAGACAAGAATATGGACATATCAAACAAAGCTTTTTTAAAAATGATCTTAAAAATACTTAAGGAGATGAAGGAAAGTACAGAGAAAGAACTACAGGATATCAGGAAAACAATGACTGAACAATATGAGAGCCTAAGTAAAGAGACTTTTGGAGTTGAAAACCACAATAACTGAAATGAAAAAATGCCCAGGACGGTTTCAAGAGCAGAATGGAGCTGGCAGAAGAAAGAATCAGTGAACTTGAAGAAAAATCAAATGAAATGACTCAGGCTCAAGAACAGAAAGAAACATGAAATTTTTAAAGCAAAAATAGCATAAGATGGCTATGGAACACCATCAAGCACACCAATATATGTGTTATGAGAATCCCAGAAGGAGAAGAAAGGGGCAAAAGGAATAGTCAAAGAAATAATGACAGAAAACTTCCCAAACTTAGCAAAAGACATGAATATGCACATCAAGAAGCTCAGAGAATACCAAACAGGATAAACATGAAGAAAAATATATTCCATCTTATACTGATTACACTGTCAAATGCAAAAGACAGGAAAGAGTTCTGAAAAATGCAAAAGAAAAGTAATGTGTAACATACAAGGGAATCCCAATAGGGTTGAATGCCAATTTCTCATAACAAACCAAGGAGGTAAGAAGGCAGTGGGTTGAAGGAAAACAACTGCCAGCCAAGAACTTTATATCAGGCAAGACTCTCTTTCAAAAACGAGGGAGAGGGTGCAGATTTGGCTTAAGCTGTTGAGTGCCTGCTTCCCACATGGGAGGTTCCAGGTTCGGTTCCTGGTGCCTCCTAAAAACAAAAAGGCAAGCAATAAGCAAACAAATGACAAAATCAACTCAGGAGAGCCAATGTGGCTTAGTGGTTGAGTGCCAGCTTCCCACGTGCGAGGTCCCAAGTTCAATCCCTGGCCCTAGTACTTAAAAAAAAAAAAAAAACGGGAGAGATTAAGACATCCTCAGGTTCTCAGATAAACATAAGCTGAGGGAGTACATCACCATCAGATCTGCCCTCTAAGCAACTCTAAAAGGAGTTCTTCAGACTGAAACAAAAGGACACTAGACAGTGGTTCAAAGCAGCACAAAGAAATAAAGACCTACAGTAAAGGTAACTATTTGGGTGATTATAAATGCCAGTTTTATTGTATTGTAAGGTTTGGTATGTAACTCCACTTCTTCCTACAATTGCTAAAAAGCAAATGCATAAAAAGTAATATTAAATCTAGGTTTTTAGACATATAATGGACAAAGATATAAGTAGTATCTAGTACCAAAAAAATGGTAGAGAAACAGTGAGTCATAGGAAAATTATATGTTCATGCTATTGAAGTTGAGTTGGTATCAAACCAAATAATTGGTATATATTTAGGATGTTAAATTTTAACCCCGGGAAGCGGCTGTGGCTCAATCAGTGGGGCTCCCGTTTGCCATATGGGAGGCCCCGGGTTCGGTTCCCGGGCCTCCTGGTGAGGGCAGGCCCGCCCGCACGGCGTGGTTGGCTGACCCAGCGAGCACAAGCAGCAAGGGGGAGGATAAATGAATAAATAAATAAAATCTTTAAAAAAAAAAAAAAAAAATTTTAACCCTATGGGGGCGGATGTGGCTCAAATGGTTGGGTGTCCGTCTCCCATATGGAGGAATCTGGGTTTGATCCCCGGGACCTCCTGGTAAAAAAAAAAAAAAAAAAAAAAAAAACGGAAATTTTAACCCTATGGTAACCACAAGGAAACAGATTAAAAATATATTCAGATTGGAGGAAGGATGTGGCTCAAATGGTTGGGCATCCGTCTCCCATATGGAGGGACCCAGGTTTGATCCCTGGGACCTCCCAGTAAAAAATATAGAGAGATAGAGAGATAGAGAGATATTCATATAAAAATGAGAAGGCCCACAATATGGTACAACATAAGAAAGTAAGTAAATTCAAAGATAGGCTGTAATAGAAGTGAGGGACAAAAAGCAGTATAAGACTTATAAAGGATAAATAGCAAAATGGCAGAAGAAAGGGGTCGGATGTGGCTCAACTGGTTGGGTTGGGCGTCCGTCTCCCATATGGAGGGACCCAGGTTCGATCCCCGGGACCTCCCAGTTAAAAAAAAAAAAAAAAAAAAAAAAAAAAATGGCAGAAGAAAGACCTGTACTATCAGTAGGGACTTTAAATGTAAATGGAGTAAACACTCCAGTCAAAAGGCAGAGATTGGCAGAATGGATAAAAAAGCATGACCTAATTATATGCTGTCTGCAAGCAACTCACCTTAAAGTCAAAGAAACAAGTAGGTTGATGGTGAAATGATGGAATAAAAATATAACCATGCAAGTAATAACAAAAAGAGAGGTGGGGTGGCTATACTAATATCAGATAAAATAGACTAAATCAAGAGTTACAAGAGACAAAGTTGGTCATTACATACTGTAGCAGTTTGATATTTATGACTTCTAAAACCTAGGGGATGCAGCCAAGGCAGTGTTGAGAGGGAAATTTATAGCCCTAAAAGTTTACACTAAAAAAGAAGGAAGATTTCAAATCAGAGACCTAACCTCAACTGGAAGAACTAGAAAAAGAAGAGCAAACTAAACTACAAAGCAAGCAGAGGGAAAGAAGTAACAAATATTAGAGCAGAGATAAATGAAATAGAAAAAAAAATAGAATCAACAAAACCAAAACTTGGTTCTTTGAAAAAAATTAACAAAATGGACAAACCATTAGCTAGACTAACAAAGGAAAAAGGACACAAAAAACAAAAGTCAAAAATGAAAAAGGGCAGGGAAGCAGCTGTGGCTCAATCAGTAGGGCTCCCGTTTCCCGCACGGCGTGGTTAGCTGACCCAGTGAGCACAAGCAGCAGGGGGGCGATAAATGAATAAATAAATAAAATCTTTAAAAAAAAAAAAAAAAAAAAAAAAACGAAAAGGGGGACATTACCACTGACCCCACTGAAATAAAAAGGACCATAAGTGGATACAATGAACCACTGCATGCCAATAAATTAAATAACCTAGATGAAATGGACAAATTCTTAGAAACACATAAACTACCAACATTGACTCAAGAAGAAATAGAAGATCTCAACAAACCAATTACTAGTAAAGAGATTGAATCAGTAATCAAAAACCTCCCAACAAAGTAAAGCCCAGGACCATATGGGTTCACAGCAGAATTCTACCAAACATTACAAGAAAACTTAGTTCCAGTTCTGCTCAAACTCTGCCAAAAAATTGAAGAGGAGGGGCCACTGCCTAACTCATTCTATGATACCATCATCACCCTCAGACCAAAGCCAGATAAATATACCACAAGAAAAGAAAACTGCAGAACAATATCTCTTACGAATATTGACACAAAAATCCTCAACAAAATACCCGAACACCAAATCCAACAGTATATTAAAAGAATTATGTGTTATGAACAAGTGGGATTTATCCCTGGTGTATTAGTCAGCCAAAGGGGTGCACAGTCCATTGCCACGTGTTAGAGCAAGACAGCTGCTGGCGTTTGCCAGGGTTCAGGCTTCTTGTGTTCCTCTCTTCCTGGGGCTGCGTTTCTCTCCGGGCTTAGCTCTTCTGGTTCCTCCACAAGGTCAGCTGTAGACTATCAGGTGAACGGCTCACTTTTCTTCTGGGGCCTTTTCTCCAACATCAAAACTGCTTCTCAAAAACTGCTTCCTCTGTCCTTTGCCTTGCCTTTTATATTCAATTCCCCCACCCACCAAGGGGTGGGGGCTCAGTGCCCTACTGACGTGGCCCAGTCAGTGCCCTAGTCATAACTTAATCATGCCCAGATTAACAGATCAGTTTACAACCATGATTCAATTATATTTTTGGAATTCATAATTACATTAAATTGGCCAACGGCTACACCTGGTATTCAAAGTTTGTTCAACATAACAAAATCAATTAATGTAATACACCATATTAGCAGAATGAAGGGGGAAAAAGCAATCATCTCAATCAACACAGAAAAGGCATTTGACAAAATACAGCAAAAGTTTTACCTTTCATGATAAAAACACTTAAAATACTAGGAACAGCAAGAAACTTCTCAACACGGTAAAGGACATATATGAAAAGCCCCCAGCTAACATCCTACTTAATGATAAATGACTGAAAATTTCCCTTCTAAGACCAGGAATAAGTCAAGACTGCCCACTGTCACCACTGTTATTCAACATTGTTCTGGAAGTTCTTGTTAGAGCAATTAGGCAAGAAAAGAAATGCATCCAAATTGGAAAGGAAGAAATAAAACTTTATCTTGTAGATGGTATGATCCTGTATTCAGAAAATCTTTAAAAATCCACAATAAAGGACAACCAGCAATATGGCTGAAGAAGGAGCTCCTAGAGTCAGCTCGTGCTGCAGGGCAGTTAGTAATCACCCAAAACTATCTAAAGCTCATGTTTGGGGGCTCCACAAGACCAGAAGAGCATCCTGCAACATCCTTGAAAGAATGGAAGGAGGAGATGGCCCATCTGCGGAGAAGATTCATGAGTAGAGTACTCCATGCACCGGAGGCTGGTACCCATCCTCCAGTGGCAGCACAAGCCACCTCAGGAGCTATACCGTGGCTGGAATTGGAAGTTCCAGTTCCCAAAAACGGGAGGAAGAGACGGTTGGGCACCACCTTCAGCTACTGATTAATAAATTTGGCAGGCTAAAGTATAATCCTAAGAACAGCTAAAGTTTGAACTTGTCCAACTTGGAAAGAGGCTGGTAGCCACCGCAAGGGGAAGCAGAGCGGACTGAAAATCACAGTGTTGGTAGGGACCGACAGATCTTTCCATCCAGATCTGATTGCAGCTCTAGCATAAGCCCCAGCCCCACCGCTGGCAGGGAGGAAGGTAGGGGAACCTGCACCAGCCTCTAAGAACAGCTAAGGTTTGAACTTGTCCAACTTGGAAAGAGGCTGGTAGCTGTCATTTTGACTCTGCCCCCAGCATGAGGGGAAGCCAGGCTGACTGAAAATTACAGTGACGGTAGAGACTGGTTTATTTCACCTAGATTGGCCTGCAGCCCTAGCCTAGGCTTCAGCCCAATCGCTAGCAGGGATGAAGCTGGCGGGCCCTGCACCAGACTCCCAGGTAACTGTAGGTATATTCGGCTGGCACAGACTGAATAGTCGGAAATCTACTGGGGCAACTGCAATCATTTTGGACCTGCATGGCATAGATTGCTGCCCACACCTGCAGCTCCATCCCCGCCCCAGGCAGGGGAGAAAGGGGCGTGAAGCTTCATCATTCTCTCTGTGCAACTACAGACTAGGCCTGCACGACTTGGATTATTACATATGGCTGTGGCTCTGTCCCGACCCCGGGCAAAGGAGAAAGTTGAGAGAAGCTTCATCAGTCCCTGGGGCAATGAGGGCAGTTTGAGCCTTTACAGCTTACAGCACCAACTACATCCTTGGGTCCTACTACACAACCAGCAAGAGAGAAAGGGCAAGAAAGCCCTGAACTAAAGAGAGAAACTACACCCAGAAAAAATACTCTAGTAAGGCAGATGCCAAGATACCAACAATTAGAATCCACACCAAGAAACTGGAACATATGGCCCAGTTAAAGGAACAAGATAAGCCTCCAGATGACATAAAGGAGTTGAGACAACTAATCATAGATGTTCAAACAAATCTCCTTAAAAAACTCAATGAGATGGCTAAAGAGATTAAGGATATTAAGAATTCATTGGATGACTACAAAGAAGAATTTGAAAGCATACATTGAAAAGTAGCAGATCTTAAGGGAATGAAAGGTACAATAAATGAAATTAAAAAGGACTAGAGTGGACTTGATGGTATTCTGTTGTTCACATATGGTGATTCTAGCAATGGAAGAAATTATAACAATGAGGTGGAGCCAGTGGCCACTTGACACTTTTGGGGCAGGGAGGGGACGAGCAGTTGAAATACAGGGGCTTCTTTGGGATTTGGAGGTTGTCCTGAGTACCATTGTGGCAACGGATGTAGGCCATTTTAAATCAGCAAACACCACTCAGAACTGTGTGGGAGAGAGAGTGTTCTACAATGTGAACTGTGGTCTACGGTTGGTGGCAAGGCCCCAGGATGTGTAAGTCCATTGAGGTTGGTGGGCCACACTTGTGGGAGATGTTTGTGTGGGATGTGATGGGAGGTGTGGGAGGTGGGCAACATGGGAATCCCAGTGGGTTTCGTGTAGTGTTTTGGGTAATCTAAGCACCTCTTAAAATATATTTATATATATATATAAATAACATTTTTGTAAGCAAATGCACATATATGCATATATATTTATATATCATTATGCAAATGTTGGTATGTATTGTGAAAATTTTTATTTTTACCCACAATAAAAAATAAATTAATTAAAAAAAAAAATACACTGGAATCATATAATAGTAGATTTGAGAAGGCAGAAGAAAGGATTGGTGAGCTTGAAGAAATGGCCTCTAAAAGCAAACATTCAAAAGAACAGATGAAGAAAAGAAGGGAAAAAACTGAGCAATGTCTCAGGGAAGTAAATGTCAGCAAGAGACGTGCAAACATGTGTTTCATGGGTGTCCCAGAAGGAGAAGAGAAGGGAAAAGTGGCAGAAGGAAGAAATAATGGTAGGAAATTTCCCAGCGTTGTTGAAGGACATAGATATCCATGTCCAAGGAGCACAACATACTCCCATCCGAATAAATCCGAACAGACCAACTCCGAGACACATACTAATCAGAATGTCAAATGCCAAAGACAGAAAATTCTGAGAGCAGCAAGAGAAAAACAATGCATAACATATAAGGGATACCCAATAAGATTAAGTGCTAATTTCTCATCAGAAACCATGGAGGCGGGAAGCGGATGTGGCTCAATCGATAGGGCTCCCGTTTACCACATGGGAGGCCCCAGGTTCAATTCCCGGGTCCTCCTGGTGAAGGCAAGCTGGCCCGCGCGGCGCGGTGAGCTGATGCAGCAGGACGACCCAACAAAGGGAGACAAGCAGACACAGAAAAACGCACAGCAAATGGACATAGCGAGCACAAGCAGCAAGGGGGGGAGGGGTAGTAAGTAAATAAATAAAATCTTTAAAAAAAAAAAAAACAAAGAAAGAAACCATGGAGGCAAGATATATTTAAGTCTGATATAGTTAAGGTACTGCAAGAGAAAAATTCCCAAGAATCTTATATCCTGCAAGATTGTCTTTCAAAAATGAGGGTGAGTTTAGAATATTCAGATAAACAGAAACTGAGAGAATTGGTAACCAAGAGACCAGCTTTGCAGGAAATACTAAAGGCTGTGCTACAGCCTGAAAAGAAAAGACAGGAGAGAGAGGCCTGGAAGAGAGTCTACAAATGAAGATTATTATATCAATAAAAGTAACTAAAAGTGTCAAAGGAGTGGCAAAAATAAAATATGACAGATAAAACCCAAATATTCAGGAATAAACTTAACCAACAATGTAAAACATTTGTATTCAGAAAACTACAACTCATTGTTAAATTTAAAAAGGCCTAAATAATTGGAAGAACAATCCACTCTCACAGATTGAAAGATAAAATATCATTAAGATGGCAATTATACTCAAATTGATATTAGATTCAATGCAACCCCAATAAAAATTCCACCAGCATCTTTTAAATAAATAGAAAACATGATTATCAAATTTATTTGGAATGGTAAGAGGTCCTGAATAGCCAGAAACATCTTAAAAAGGAAAAGCAAAGTTGGAGGCCTCTCATTTCCAGACTTTAAATCATATTACCTAGCTATGGTGGTAAAAACAGCATGGTACTGGCATAAAGACAGACACATAGACCTATGGAACTGAATTGATGGTTCAGAAACAGACCCTCACATCTATGGTCAAGTGATTTTTCACTAGCCTGTCAAACCCACCTAGCTTGGGCAGAGCAGTCCATTCAAAAATGGTGCTGAGAGAACTGGATATCCATAGCCAAAAGAAGGAAAAAGGACCCCTATCTCACACCTTATAAAAAAATTAAAATGGATTAAAAACCTAAATATAAAAAGCAAGAACCATAAAGCTCCTAGAAGAAGATGTAGGAATATATCTTCAAGACCTGGTAGTAGGTGGTGGATTCTTAAAGAAGGTAAGAGGAGGACTGAGATAGACTACTAATGTTTAATGTATGTAGAAGTTTTAATTAACTTTACTGTAAAAGTTTAGAAATGTATAGAGTTGATGGTAACACATTATAGTGAGAGTAACAGCTGGTTTATAAATGGGAATGTGGCTGAAAATGGTAGTCTAGGGATGTAAATACCAATTGACAGCTAGAGAATAATCTAGGGACTGAATAGCACAGTAAACCCAGAGGTGGATGAGAATTGTGGTTGATGATACAGATGCAAGAGAGTCATTTGTGAGCTAGAGCAGATGTACATCACTATTGCAGGGTGGTGGGAAGGTAGAGAAGCATGGGAAAAATACAACTGGAGTGATCTATAGACTGTGGTTAACAGTAATAATGTAATATTCATGCATCTATCTCAAAGATGTACTGTGTTGATAATGGGGGAGTGTGGAAAAAGTATGCCAAATGTACACTGTGGACCTGGTAATAATCTGATGATATTATCTCATAATCTGTAACAAATGTTATACCACAGTGTGGTGTGTTGATAGAGGGGTGTTGTTTGGGAATTCTGCACATGTGCATGATTGTTTTGTAAGTTTACAACTTCTGTCCTAAAAATATATTTTAAAAATAATACAGTGGGTAGGGGGATAAATACACCAAATGTAAGATAAGGACTATAGTTAGTAGTAAGATTTTGACAATATTCTTTCATAATTTTTAACAAATGTCTCACAACAATGGAAGGTGTTGGTGGAGGGTTGATGTATGGGACCCCTGTATTATGTTATGCATGTTTGCTTTTTTTAAGTTCACAACTTTTACTATACATTTATTGTTTATGTATGTTCATGTAAAAATGATATAAAAATAATAATAGGGTGGGTTGGGGAAAAATACTTTAGTTAGTAATAATATTTTGATCATTAGTCATTAGTTAAAAATGTTTCACAACAATGCAAGGTATTGATGGTAGGGTGAGGTATGGGAGTCCTGTATGATTATGTATGTTGGTTTTGTAAGTTCACAACTATTACTATACACTTATTGTTTAAGTGTGTTTATATGTAAGTGATATACTTCAATAAGTAATAAAAAAATTTTCAAAGTAAAAAAAAAAAAATCCACAACAAAGCTCCTAGCACTAATAAATGAATTCAGCAGAGTGGTGGGAAACAAGATCAACATTCAAAAATCAGTAGTGTTTCTATACACAAGCAATGAACAATTGGAACAAGAAATTAAGGGAAAAAAATTCCAGTCACAATAGCAAGTAAAAGTATCAAATATTGGGAATGGATGTGGCTCAAGCAGTTGAGCACCTCCTTCCCACCTGGGAGGTCCCAGGTTTGTTCCCTGTTTTAGGGCCTCCTAAAAACAAAACTAAAAAGCAAACAAATGGAGAAACCAACTCAGGGAACCAATTTGACTCAGTGGTTGAGTGCCAGCTTCCCACATACAAGGTACCAGGCTCAATCCCCAGCCCCAGTACCATTTAAAAAAAAAAAAAAAAAAAAAAAAAAAAATCTATAAATAAAGCTACAAGAATGTAAAGGACTTGTACCCAGAAGACTACAAAACATTGCTAAAAGAAATTTTAAAAGACCTAAATAAATGGAAGGATATTCCATGTTCATGGATTGGAAGACCAAATATCAAGATGTCAGTACTGGGAAGCGTCTGTGGCTCAATCAGTAGGGCTCCCGTTTACCATATGAGAGGCCCCGGGTTCGGTTCCCGGGGCCTCCTGGTGAAGGCAAGCCCGCCCGCACGGCGTGGTTAGCTGACCCAGCGAGCACAAGCAGCAAGGGGGGGATAAATGGATAAATAAATAAAAATCTTTAAAAAAAAAAAAAAAAAAAAAAGATGTCAGTACTACCCAAAGCAATTTATAGATTCAAAGCAATCTTTGCCAGAAGAATGATGGAAAAGCCAATCATCAAATTTATAGGAAAGGGTAAGGGACCCTGAAAGCTAAAGCCATCTTGAAAAAGAGGAATGAAGTTGGAGGACCCACACTTCCTGATCTTAAAGCTCTTGGGCCCCTCCCTCCCACATGGGAGGTCCTGGATTCAGTTCCTGGTGCCTCCTAAAAAGAAGACATGCACACAATGAACAGACACAGCAGACAGCAAGCCACAAAAGCAAAAATAGATAAGTGGGACCTCATCAAAACAAAAACATGTTTGTTCCTCAAAGGACTTTATCTTGAAATTAAAAAGGCAGCCTACATAATGGGAGAAAAGATTTGGAAACCAATAAAGGATTAATGTCCAGTATATATAAAGAAATTCTTCAGCTTAACAACAAAAATGACAAACACGCCAATTGAAAATTGGGAAAAGACAAACAGACATCTCTCCAAAGAAGATATACAAATGGCCAGAAAGCACATGAAAAGATGCTCAACCTCATTAGCCAACAGGGAAATGCAAATCAAAGCTACAGTGAAATACCATTTCACACACATTAGAATGACTGCCATTAAAAAAAAAAAAAAAAAAGGAAAATAACAGGTGTTGAAGAGATGTGGAGAAATTGGAACGCTCATCTGTTGCTGGTGGCAATGTAAAATGGTGCTGCCACTGTGGAAGACAGTTTGGCTGTTTCTCAGAAAGCTAAGTGTAGAACTACCACAAAGCCTGGCAATCCCACTCCTAGGTTTATACCAAAAAAATTTGAAAGCAGGGTCCCAAATAGATATTTGCACATCTATGTTAATAGCAGAATTATTCACAGTTGCCAAAAGATGGAAGTAACCCAAGTGTGCATTAGCTGACGAATGGATAAATAAAACGTGGTATATACATAAAATGGAATATTATTCAGCCGTAAAAATGATTGAAGTCCTGATACATGCAACAACATGAATGAACCTTGAGGACATCATGTTGAGTGTAATAAGTCAGACATAAGAGGACAAATATTGCATGATCTCACTGATTTGAAACAAATAAGCAAACTCATAGAGTCAAAATCTAAAATCTACATTACTAGGGGATGGGGTGGGGATAGGGAATGGAAAGGAAAGTTACGGCTTAAAATATACAGGGTTCCTATTTGGAATGATGGAAATGTTTTGGTAATTAATGGTGGTGATAATAGCACAACATGTGAATGCAATTAACAGCACTGAAATATAAATCTGAGTATGATTAAAAGGGAAAATGTTAGATTGTGTATATGGTAACAGAATTTTTTTTTAATTTTAATCTATGAAAGAGTGAGCCCTTAGTTAAACTATGGACTTCAATTAATGTGCTATCATAAATTGTAACATGTTCCACTCCAGTGCAAGGTGTATGGGAATCCTGTATTTCATGCATGATTGTTCTAAAAACCCACAACTTCTCTAACAAAGGAAAAAATAAAGGCCTAACTATAATATCATTGTCATATCTAACAAAATTAATAATTCTCATATCTAATTCTGTCATATTCACATATCTCCAATTGTCCCCAAAATATCTTTCTTTTTTTTAAGATTTTTTTTCTTTATTTCTTTCTACCCCCTCATTGTTTTGTATTTGCTGTGTCTATCAGTTGTGTGCTGGTCTTCTCTTTTTTTTAGGAGGCACCGAGAACCGAACCCGGGACCTCCCATGTGGGAGGGAGGCAACTAATCATCTGAGCTACCAACGCTTTGTTGTGCCTCACATTGTGTTTCCTTGCTGTGTCTTGGTTGCATGAGCTCGCTGCACCAGCCCATCGGGTCAGCTTGCTGTCTTGTTGTCTTCTTTAGGAGGCACCAGGAACTGAACCACACATCTCCCATGTGGTAGGCGGGAGCTCAGCCACCTGAACCAGATCCGCTTCCCCTATAATATCTTTTAATCGACTGTTTTGTTCAAACCAGGATCCAGTCACATTTTTCTTTCCCATGATATTGATGTTGGAAAGACTGGGACAATGTTCTTACAGATTTTTAAAGATGCTTTTAAAAAAATAATCATTAGAAAATGTCAGTTTTAAAAATTGGGCAAGTTATTTCAAGAATAAAACCTGACATAAAAATATGAAATCTTCGTAGATGTGCTCTCAAGTTTGTTATTCAAATATTTAAAATATTTTAACTTTTATGGGAAGTTTTTTACAAATTCAGTATTTAATATATATCACTTTAAATACTTATTTTTCCTGTAACTACATAATATGGACAAAACATAATTTATTTTTTCACTAAGCTTTATATAGTTGCCCTCAATTCCTCTCTAGTTTACCTCAGTATGCCATACAAATATCATTACTCATGTATGACATTATGTGGAAAAGTTTAAAACTGATAAAAACAATGTAAAAGAAATTGATTTCATTAGAGTAATTGAAGCTAAAGCAGGAGTTTGAAGGACATTAAAAGAGGCAATAAAGGAATACTACTCTTATTGAGTTTAATAATAAAGGGATATTGGGAAAAAGAGTAATTTTTGAAATTTATTTAATTTTTAATTTTTAATTATTATTTATTAGTACTTGGCAGCCCAGATATGGAATGCAGATAAGGTTTGGCCATGGCAAATACATCAAAAAGACAAGGTAATGAAGAAACTGAGATACCTGAAAATAATGGTTTTAACTAACCATGGAGTTCAGGAGGAAATGTAGTCAGGAAGGAGCTAATAAGTTGTTAGAATTGATGACAGGTTGGGGTCTAAAGCAATCATTATGTCAGAAGAGCAGTGTTTAGTAGGAGTAAGGGCTCAGGAGAGAGAGAAGTCAAGGACACTGAAGTAAGAGAGGGAAAATTCTGATTTTAAAATTTATGGCGCTAACATGATCTAAAAGATGCTATAGTCTTTAAGTGGCTTCCAGGGCGGTTTGCTAAAGTAGAAGAGCTATGAAGAGAAGTCAAGGGTTTGAATAGGTTTTTTTTTACTTATTTTCTTCCTCTTAATTCTTTTATGCATGTCCTTTGTCTCTCTTTCCTCTAATCTTTAGTTCTACCAGCAATATCTATAGATTAGAATTTAAACCTAAAGTACAGCCTACTTACAGGAAAATAGTTTTTTACCTTATACTGGGCCTTATTCTGTTCTTCACTGAAAATAACCTATTTTTTATTACTTTCAAAATAAATGGTGTTAAATAATAAGGTTATGGTAAAATACAAATGTAAATGAAATCCAGGTAGTTTTGATTAATTTATGTTTTCTTTACGTTTTCAAACCTAGGTTGTAGGTAGTATGGATGCCCACCCAAGCAGATACTGTGCCACAGTAAGAGTTCAAAGACCCCGACAGGAGATCATCCAGGACTTGGCCTCCATGGTTCGGGAACTTCTCATTCAGTTTTATAAGTCAACTCGATTCAAACCTACTCGTATCATCTTTTATCGTGATGGTGTTTCAGAAGGACAGTTTAGGCAGGTTGGTTCCCTGGGATCTCATCATACTACAGTTAAATCAGATATCATGTTTATAAATGTGCTATCTAGTTCTGAAGTTATAAGACTTAAATTGAGATTTCCTACAGTCAAAATTTGATGCTTCATTAGATTTTCGTTTTTAAAATGTTCACTGGATGGGGGTCAGATGTGGCTCAACTGGTTGAGTGTCCGTCTCCCATTTGGAGGGACCCGGGTTCGATCCCCAGGACCTCCCGGTAAAAAAAAAAAAAAAAAAAATGTTCACTGGAGATGAGCATGTACAAGCCTTGATTGCTCAGAACATGCTGTGATAATAAAGATGGAATAGAGAAGTACACTTGGCTATAAAGTGAAGAAATTAAGAAGTTCTAAGTCTAAATCATTATCTCATTTTGAAGTATGTAAGAGACTGTATTTGACTATATAGCTTACTATATCAAATCTTTCTGTTTCATCTCCTCTAGGTATTATATTATGAACTACTAGCAATCCGCGAAGCCTGCATCAGCTTGGAGAAAGACTATCAACCTGGAATAACTTACATTGTGGTTCAGAAGAGACATCACACTCGATTATTTTGTGCTGATAGGACAGAAAGGGTAATCTCACATCTGTTGTAATACTGTTAGAAGCCAAACTTATCTAACATAGTTAATAGAGCCGTTAACAAGCACCTTCTATCAACATCAGGGTTTCCAATATACAGTGGGAGATTTTGCAGAGCAGATTTTGAGTATAGAAGCATCAAGATAGGTTTTTTTTTTTTTTTTTTTTTTTTAAGATTTTTATTTATTTATTCATTTATCCCCCCCTTGCTGCTCGTGCTTGCTGGGTCAGCTAACCACGCCGTGCGGGCGGGCTTGCCTTCACCAGGAGGCCCCGGGAACCGAACCCGGGGCCTCCCATATGGTAAACGGGAGCCCTACTGATTGAGCCACAGCCGCTTCCCTAGATAGGTTTTTAACTTTCTAGAATTTTTAGTAACACTCCAAAATTCAAACTCCCATTCTTCTGTTCTCTTACAAGGTATTGAAAATGATATTATAAAATAAAAGGAATACGGTCTTTCCAGTTATTTCAAGTTGTGCCCTTTATTGTGAGCTATTAGGCAAATCATTTTATATCCCTAGCCTTAGTTTCCCCAAACAATGGGAAATAATACCTAATTTTGCAGAATTATTATGAGGATTAGAAATAGTGTATGCAAAGTGCCTCACGCATAAATGCCAACAAATGGTGACTTGATGTTATGTCAGCATTCTTTCTCTCTAAAAATATAGTGTTCTCCAAGGAAAATAGTAATTTTCATACGTAAACACATTTAACAGTACCTGCTTTGCACTGGTACCTTAAATTTGGAGCACCTGAAAAAAATTTTAAATGCCTTCCTCCTATATTGGGAGCAACTGCCAGCTAAGCAGTAGTAGAGACTGTGTAACTCTTCTTTGTTTATTAGCTCTGGCTTTCAACAAGAACAGAAGAATAAGAATTTGTGTTTGGTAGGTAGCACTTGAATAAATTCTGTTCTTTTTTTTTTTTTTTTTTTTTTTCTGTGTGGGAATAGGTGATCTTAAGCCTGCAGGTAGGAAGCTGGCTCTAGACTTCTCCAATTCCACATTTCTTTGCCTCCAATTCTTACGTGTCCAAGGACAGTAAACCACAGACACGCCTTTGTAGGAGGGTTAAATTCTGTTCTTAATGTCTGCGTAGGTAATATTTCAGTTGAGATCATCCTATATATTTATACTTCTTTTAAAAACTGCTTTCAGACACATACTTAACCGTTGTCTTGTTTGTTTAAACTTTGACTAAACAAATCTAGGTCGGGAGAAGTGGCAATATCCCAGCTGGAACAACAGTTGATACAGACATCACACACCCGTATGAGTTTGATTTTTACCTCTGTAGCCATGCTGGAATACAGGTAAGCCTGTACTTAGGGTGAAATGTTTTAATTCAAAAACTTCCATTCTTAAGACTGCTTTTAAAATCTCAGAAAAAGAATAAAAATGTTCTTCTTTGCATTCCAAATTATTTTCACATGAAATTAGATGAAATTTTCGGTAACTAAATATCTTCCCCTCCCTTACCTTGAGAGGTGCTTATTTCTATGAAAATACTAGAATATAAATAATTTAACAGAATTAATCTCCCTAAAGTGATTCCTTAATTTAATCTATAATTCAAAAAAATTTAAAGTACCTTGATTATTCTTTTGATATACACCACTTTTTTTAAGAATATATTTTTTTGAAGTATATCATTCATACATGAATATGCATAAACACTAAGTGTATAGTAAAGGTTGTGAACTTACAAAATAAACATGCGTAACATCATACAGGGGTTCCCATACATCACCCCTCCACCAATACCTTGCATTGTTGTGAAATATTTGTTACAAACTATGCAAGAGCATTGTCAAAATATTACTACTAACTATAGTCCCTATCTTACATTTGGTGTATTTTTACACCAAATCACCTTATTTTTAAAAAAATATATTTTAATACAGAGGTTGTGACCTTAAAAAACAATCATGCACATGTGTAGAATTCTCATACAATACCCCTTCACCAACACACCACACTGTGGTGGAACATTTGTTACAGATTATGAGATATCAGACTATTACGACCAACCATGGTCCATATCATATATTTTGCATACTTTTTCCATACCCCCTATTATCAACATGGTACATCTTTGGCATTGATGCAAGAATATTATAGTATTGCTGTTAACCACAGTCCATGGGTCACACCAGTTGTATTTTTTCTGTGCTTTTCCACATTCCCACCACCCTGCAATAGTGATGTACATCTACTCTACCTCACAGAAGGATACTCTTGCATCTGTACCATCAATCACAATTCTCATCCACCTCTGGGTTCACTGGATATACACCTCTTTTTGATGATGATAGTTCATAGAAAACTGATATTTATTGGCAGATAGTGAACGTATGAAAGAACTCAATTATACAATTACAGCTTTAAATTTCAATGGAACTATATGCTAAATAATTTTGAGTCTTTTACTTTTTTCAGAAAATCTTTTTTATTAATTTGTTAGCTATAATAAGTAGAACATATGCTTTAATTCAGTGGTTCTCAAACGTTCCAGCAGCAAAGAGTGAACCCACGCTCCCAAAATGTCTGAGGGGATATAGCCCAAAATTATTTTAGGTTCCTTGCCACTGATTAAAATAGAAATTAGAGGAAGATATATCTTACTATACAGCCGTATCTTTTTTTTTTTTTTTGGAATTGCAGTAGAATCTATATTCTCTCATATATATGTTTTTCTCACTTTATTTGCTCACTTCTGTCATGTATTTATAATATCACAGAGACCAAAATAGAGTGCTTTCTGGTGGAACTCATGGCATTCTCACATGAGATGCAAAACTGGGGACTCTCTTTTCTCATACATCATACAATTAGTTTTCCAAGTTTTATCTATATATATATATATACACACAAAGAACTGCTCCATCTGGAAAAAAATTTTTCAATGACAGTGTCAGGAGAGGGGAATGGAG
This sequence comes from Tolypeutes matacus, assembly GCA_026826555.1. NCBI lineage: Eukaryota > Metazoa > Chordata > Mammalia > Cingulata > Chlamyphoridae > Tolypeutes > Tolypeutes matacus. The sequence goes on from JAKSZT010053883.1 coordinate 29,807,324, forward strand.
CCACCAGGCACAGGTTCCTAGAGCCCACCTCCCAATGAACCGCCAGCTCCCTGTCACTCGTTCCCCCACCCACCATGCTAGTGGGAAGGTGCCAGGGCAGGCAAAAGACCAAGGGGGCCAGGGGACCAGCAACACACTTTAGCCTGGAAGAAAGGGAAACAAGTTGGAGAAGCAGATTTGTGAAAACAAATGATGAGAGTTGGGACAGAACTTTGTCCTGAAAGAGCCTGCATCTGCCTGCTGCCTTCCCAGGCAGCATGGTACCTGCTGGCCAGACTCACCCAGCCAGGGGCCTACGAGCTGGCCTCTTACACCCCACCTGCAGGCCTCTGTGGACCCCAGGGAGTGGGCTAGGCCAAGAGGGCTGGAAGGAGACTAAGGAAGATTGCTTGGATGGGACCACCCCACCCTGTCCTTTGTCCCCAGGAAGGGACCTGTTCATTCCTGGAGTGGCCAAAAGAGAAGACACCAACAGGCAGGAGCCCTTTCTTCCTCCCCACCCACTTCCCCAGGCTGTTGCAGTCCAAACCCAAGAGCTACCTGGGTTTCACAGGTTTGACCTATATGCGCTGCATCACCCAAGAGGCACGCCCCAAGGCAGTAGCCACGGCAGGGTGGCCTGCCTGGGACTCCAGCCCTGGGAGGCCTCAGGTGTATGGTGTGGAGGGGTCTGCTGGGGTACTGGCAGTCCTGGTCATTCCTGAGGCCTAGCCAGGGAACTTGGCCCAGTACCGAGCGCCAGCAGCTGAACAGGGGACCCCCACAAACCAGCCAGGAAGTGCCTGCAATGCACTGGAGGCCTACGGAGGGGAGCTTTCATGTGTAACTAACACACAGGAGAGATGGGCTGGGGACAGCTACCAGGACCTCTGTGGATGGGGGACCAGGAGGAGTTTGAGGTTACTCTTCTCCCTTCTGATTCACCCTGCTGCATGCCCCACCCATACTGTCCTCCCTCCTGCCAGCGTGTATTCCTATGGAAGTTGGTCTGAAGTGGGAGGAGGACCCCCAGGAGGACACAAGGCAGGTGAAGATACAGTCCCATGGAGCACACCCACAGGCCAGAGAACCCTGCACAGAGAACCCTGCATGGAGCAGCCTCCTGGGCAGGACAAAGCAGGGAGCGGAGGTGGTTCAAGCCATTAGGCACCTCCCTCCCACATGGGAGGTCCCAGGTTCGGTTCCAGGTGCCTCCTAAAAAAAGAAGACCAGCACACAGCAAACAAACAGCAAATGCAAACAATGACAGGGTGGGGAGAAATAAAATAAATCTTAAAAAAAAAAAAAAGAAACCTAGTACCCTTTATCCATCACTCACCTACCCCTCCTTCCTCACCTCCAGCACAAAACAAGCACTAATCTAGTTTCTGTCTCTATAGATTTTCCTATAGTGGTCTTTCATATGAATATAATCATATAATATGTGGACTTCGTGACTGACATCTTTTAGCATAATGTTTTCAAGGTTTGTCCATGTTGTAGCATGAATCAGTACCCCATTCCTTTTTATGGCTGAATAATAAGCCATTGTATAACTGTACCACATTTTTGTTTAACCATTTGTCCATTGGTGGACATTTGGGTTGTTTCCACCTGTGATTGTTATGAATAATGCTGCTATAAATATCCATGTACAAGTTTTCATGTGGACATATGTTTTCATTTCTCTTGGGTATATACCCATGAGTAGAATTGCTGGGTCAAATGATTCTGTGTTTAATCATTTTAGGAATTGCCAGGCTGTTTTCCAAAGTGGCTACACCATTTTTACATTCCCACCAGCAACATATGAGGGTTCCAATTTCTCCTTGACAACACTTTTTATTATCTGACTTTTTTATTATAGCCATCATCGTGGGTATGAAGTGGTATCTCATTATGGTTTTGATTTGCATTTACCTGATGATTAATGATGTCAAGCATCTTTTCATGGCTCTTCCTTGGAGAGATATCAGATCCTTTGCCCATTTTTTAATTGGGTTATTTGCCTTTTTTATTATTGAGTTGTAAGAGTTCTTTTTATATTCTATATACAAATCCCTTTTCAGATAGATGATTTGCTAATATTTTATTCCATTCTGTGTGGGTTTTTTTACTTTCTTTATGGTATCCTTTGAACTCCAAAAGTTTGTATTTCGATGAAGTCCAATTTATCTACTTTTTCTTTTCTTGCTTGTGCTTTTGGTCATGTCTAAGAATGTTGCCAAATCCAACATTATGAAGATTTAACCCTGTTTTCTTCTAAGAGTTTTATTATTTTAGCTCTTCCATTTCGATCTTTGATTCATTTTGAGTTAAATTTCATATAGAAGTGTAAGATAAGGGTCCAAATTCATTCTTTTGCATGTGGTTATTCAGTTGGCATGCACCATTTGTTATAAGACTGTTATTTCCTCTGTTTAATGGGCTTGATATCCTTATCGTAAATCAGTTGACCATACATGTATGGGTTTATTTCTGGACTCTCAAATTCTATTATGTTGATCTCTATGTCTATTCCTATGCCAGTAAGTACCACACTGTCTTGATTACCATTGCTTTGTAGTAAGTTTTTGTTGTTTTGTCTTGTTTTGTTTTGTTTTGTTTTGTTTTGTTCTGTTCTATAGGAGGTACTGGGGAATGAACCCAGGACCTCAAACATGGGAACAGGTGCTCAACCACTGAGCTACATCCACTCCCCAATGAGAGTTGGTTTTTTCATTTGTTTGTTTGTTTTTTAGGAGGTACGGGGAATTGAACCTGAGACCTTGTATGTGGGAAGCAGGTGCTCAGTCACTTGAGCTACATCTGCTCCCCTGTAGTAAGTTTTTTTTAATAAAATTTTATTGAAGTGTATCATTCATACATGAACATACATAAACAATAAGTGTATGGTAAAAGTTGTGAACTTATAATAAAAACACACATATCATCATACAGGGATCCCATATGTCACCCCACCACCAACACCTTGCATTGTTGTGAAACATTTGTTAGAACTATGAAAGAGCATCGTCAAACTATTACTACTAGCTATAGCCTATATCTTACATTTGGTATATTTTCCCCCAACCCACCCGATTATTAACACCCTATTAGTATTATATATTTCTTTTTTTTTTTTTTTTTTTTTTTTTAAGATTTTATTTATTTATTCATTTATCCCCCCCTTGCTGCTCTTGCTCGCTGGGTCAGCTAACCACGCCGTGCGGGTGGGCTTGCCTTCACCAGGAGGCCCCAGGAACTGAACCCGGGGCCTCCCATATGGTAAACAGGAGCCCTACTGATTGAGCCACAGCCGCTTCCCTATTATATATTTCTTATAGTTCATGAGAGAACATTCTCATATTTGTTCTGTTAATGACCAGTCCATCTTCCATCACTGGATTCCCTGTGTTATACAACCCCATGCTTTGTACAATCCATTCAACTTGTACCCTCAGTGCCTCTCATTTTCATCACAGAGTTGTGCTGCTAATCACCTCAGTCAATTTTAGAAAATTTTCATTACTCCACAAAGAAAGTCCCATCTTTATACCCCCCTATTGTTGTCCCTTAGAATTAATATCCTCTTTGCCACTGTTGCAAAAATATTACAATATTACTGTTAATTTTTGTCCATAAGTTACATTAGTTGTAATTTTCCTATGTATCACCATATTGATACTTTGTAAAAGAAGAATATTCTTATGTTTATACTATTAACCGCAGTCTATCCACCATTGAAATCACTGTTATACATTCCCTACTGTTATACATTATTCTCTAGCTTCCTTTCCATTGACATTTACATCCACAGACTACCCCTTTTCAGCCACAATCACATTTATATATCATCAGTGTTAGTTATGACTATAAGGTGTTACCATCAACTCTATTCATTTCCACACTTTTACAATAGCCCTTATTAATATTCTACATACATTAAGCATCAGCTCCCATTCTCAGCCCACGTTCTATCTCCTAGTAACCTATACTCAAGAGTTTACCTCCATAAGTTTACTCATCGTATTTGGTTCATATTAATGAGACCAAACAATATTTGTCCTTTTGTGTCTGACTTATTTCAATTAATATAATATCCTCAAGGTTCATCCATGTTGTCATATGCATCCCAGTTTCATTTCTTCTTACAGGTGAATAGTATTCCATTGCATTTATATACTGCATTTTGTTTATCCGTTCATTGGTTGATGGACACTTGGACTAATTCCATATTTTAGCAATTGTGAATAATGCTATGAACATCACTGAGCAAATGTCAGTTCACATCCTTGCTTTCACTTCTTCTGAAAATATTCCTAGTAGCGGGATTGCTGGATCGTATGGCAGTTTTATATACAGCTTCTTGAGATATTGTCAGACTGTCTTCCACAGAGGCCGCACCACTCTACATTCCCATGAGCAGTGAAGGAGTGTTCCATTTCTCCATGTCCTCTCCAGCACTTGTAGTTTTTCATCTTTTTAAAAAATGGCCATTTTTTTTAAGGCATGAAATGATATCTCATTGTAGTTTTTATTTTATTTTTTTATCCACTCCTCCCCCACCCCGAGATGGCTCCCTTGTCTGTTTGCTCATTGTCTGCTCATCTTCTTTAGGAGGCACCAGAAACCGAACCCGGGACCTCCCATGTGGGAGGCGAGTGCCCAGCCGCTGAGCTGCTTCCACTTCCTGCTCGTTGCAGTGTCTGCTCATTGTGGTGTCTGCTCGTTGTGGCAATTGCAGTGCCTGCTCGTTGCGGCATCTTGCTCATTGCGGCATCTGCTCTTCTTCTTTAGGAGGCACCAGGAACTGAACCTGGGATCTCCCACGTGGGAGGCGAGTGCCCAACTGCTTGAGCCACATCCGCTCCCCCATTGTAGCATTTCCTAAAAAGCTAGTGATGCTGAACATTTTTTAATGTGCTTTTTGGCCATTTGTATTTCCTCTTTGGAAAAATGTCTATTCAAGTCTTTGGCCCATTTTTTAATTGGATTCCTTATTTTTTTATCATTGAGTTGTATGAACTCTTTGTATAACATGGATATCAAACCCCTATCAGATATGTGGTTTCTTTCCAAATATTTTCTCCCATTGAGTGGACTACTTTTTTTTTTTAGGTACCAGAGCCAGGGATTGAACCCAGGACTTCGTATATGGGAAGCCAACGCTCAACCACTGAGCCACATCAGCTTCCCTGAGCCACGTTGGCTCCCCTGAGTTGATTTTTTTGTTTGTTTGCTTATTGTTTGTTTTTTGTTTTTGTTTTTTAGGAGGCACTGGGGACTGAACCCAGGACCTCCCATATGGGAAGCAAGCGTTCAACCACTTGAGCCACATTTGCTCCCTTACTTTCTTGACAAAGTCTTTTGAAGAACAAAAGTGTTTAATTTTGAGAAGGTCTCATTTATCTATTTTTTCTTTCACTGGTCATGCTTTGGGTGTAAGTTTTAAGAAACTAACTCCACCACAAGATCTTGAAGATGTTTTCCTACATTTTCTTCTAGGAGTTTTATGGTTGTGGCTTTTTTTATTTAGGTCCTTGATCCATTTTGAATTAATTTTTTTGTATAAAATGTGAGATAGAGGTCCTCTTTCTTTCTTTTTTTTTTTTTTTTTTTTTTTTAAAGATTTTATTTATTTATTCATCTATCCCCCCCTTGCTGCCTGTGCCCGCTGGGTCAGCCAACCACGCCGTGCAGGCGGGCCTGCCTTCACCAGGAGGCCCTGGGAACCGAACCCGGGGCCTCCCATATGGTAAACGGGAGCCCCACTGATTGAGCCACAGCCGCTTCCCTCTTTCTTTCTTTTAAATATGGAGATCCAGTTCTTCCAGCACCATTTGTTGAATGGACTGTTCTGGCCCAGCTGGTTAGGCTTGAGAGCCTTGTCAAAATCACTTGACTATTGATGTGTGAGGGTCTATTTTTGAGTTCTCGATTCTGTTCCATTGGTCAATATTTTTATCTTCATGCCAATACCATGCTGTGTTTACCACTGTAGCTAAGAAATATGCTTTAAAGTCAGGAAGTGAAAGTCCTCCAACTTTGTTCTTCATTTTTAAGACATAATTTGGCTATTTGGAGCTCCTTATCCTTCCAAATGAATTTGATAATTGGCTTTCCCATTTCTGTTAAAAAAAAAAAAAAAAAGGCTGTTAGGATTTTGATTCAGATTGCTCTGAATGTGTAGATAAGTTTGGACAGAATTGACATCTTAACAATATTTCATCTTCCAATCCATGAACATGGGATGTCCTTCCATTATTTAGGTCATTATTTTCTTTTAGCAGTGTTTTGTAGTTTTCTGAATACAAGTCCTTTATGTCCTTGGTTAAGTTTATTCCCAAATATTTGTTTCTTTTAGTCACTGTTATAAATGGAGTTTTTTCTGACTTCCTCCTCAGATTGCTCATGAGTTGTATATAGAAACGCTACTGGTTTTCTCATATTAATCTTGTATCCCACCACTTTGCTGAACTAGTCTATTCTAATAACTTTCTATGGATTTTTGGGGACTTTCTAGGTATAGGATTAAATCATCAGCGAATAGTGAGAGTTTTACTTCTTCCTTTCCTATTTAGACGTCTTTTATTTCTTTATCTAACCTAATTGCTCTAGCTATAACTTCTAGCACAAGTGGTGACAGTGGGCATCCTTGTCTTGTTCCCAGTCTCAGCAGAAAAGCTTTCAGTCTTTCCCCACTTAGTACAATGCTAGCTGTGGGTTTTTCATATATCTACTTTACTTCAATAAGAAAACTTACTTCAATTCCTGTCTTTTAGACTGTTTTTATCAAGAAAGGATGCTGTATTTTGTCAAATTTCTTCTCTGCATCAATCGAGATAATCATGTGATTTTTATTCTTCAATTTATTAATGTGGTTTATGACACTGCTAATTGATTTTCTTGTGTTGAATCACCTTGCATGCCTGGAATAAAACGAACTCGATTGTGGTGTATAATTCTTTTAATGTGCTTTTGAAAAAAAAAGAAAAGAAAAGAAAAAAAGAAGGAAAAATTTTTTTAAATAATATGCTTTTGGATAGGGTTAGTAAGTATTTTTTTGAGGATTTTTGCATGTATTTTCATTAGAGAAATTGATCTGTATTTTTCTTTTTCCGTAGTATCTTTTTTTTTTTTTTTTAAGATTTATTTTTAAATATTTATTCCCCCCTTGCTGCTTGTGCTTGCTGTGTCCATCTGCTTCGCGTTTTTCTGTGTCTGCTTGTCTCCCTTTTGTTGCGTCATCTTGCTGTGCCAGCTCACCGCACCACGAGGGCCATCAGCTCACTGTGCTGCACAGGGCATCAGCTCTCCACACCACGTGGGCCTGCTTACCTTCACCAGGAGGCCCCGGAAATCGAACCCAGGGCCTCCCACATGGTAAACGGGAGCCCAACCAATCGAGCCACAGCCGCTTCCCTCATAGTATCTTTTATCTGGTTTTGGTATTAGGGTGATGTTGGCCTCTTAGAATGAGTTTTGTAACATTCCTTCCTGTTTAATTTTTTGAAAGAGCTTGAGCAAGCTTGGAATTAGATCATCTTTCAGTGATTGGTAGAATTCACCTGTGAAGCTGCCTGGTCCTGGACTTTGCATTTCTTGGAGTTTTTTGATGACTGTTTCAATCTCTTTAGTTGTGATTGGTTTCTTGAGGTCTTCTATTTCTTCTAGGGTCAGTGTAGGTTGTTTGTGTGTTTCTGGGAATTTTTCCATTTCATCTATGTTGTTTAGTTTGTTGGTATACAGTTGTTCATAGTACCCTCTTATGATTTCTCTTATTTCTGCAAGGTCAGTGGTAACATCCCACCTCTCATTTCTGGTTTTATTTACTTGCATATTCTCTCTTTTTTTCTTTGACAATCCAGCTAAGTGTGTGCTGAATTTTGATGATCTTCTTGAAGAGCTAACTTTTGGTTTTGTTGATTCTATTGTTTTTTGTTGTTGTCGTTTTCAATTTCATTTATTTCTGCTCTTATCTTTATAATTTCTTTCCTTCAGCTTGGTTTGGGATTAGTTTGCTGTTCTTCTTTTTCTATTTCCTCCAGGTGTGCAGTTAGGTCTTCGATTTTAGTTTGTTCTTTTTTTTTTTTTTTTTTTTTTTTTTTTTCTGAGATACCAGGGCCAGGATTGAACCTAGGACCTCAAATATGGGAAGCTGGCACTCAACCACTGAGCCACATTGGCTCCCCTGAGTTGGTTTTTTCATATGTTTGCTTGTTGTTTGTTTTTGTCTTTTTAGGAGACACCAGAGACTGAATCTGGGACCTCCCATGTGGGAAGCAGGTGCTCAGCTACTTGAACCACATCTGTTCCCTCTTCTCTTTTAATGTAAGCATTGAGGCTATCAATTTCCCTCTTAGCACTGCCTTTGCGGTGTCCCATAGGTTTTGATATGTTGTGTTCTTGTTTTCATTCATCTCAAGATACTTACTACAATGATACAAGATACAATTTATTCTTTGACACACTGATTATTTAAAAGCATGTTGGTTAATCTCCATTTATTTGTGGATTTTCACTTTTTCTGTCTGTTATTGATTTCCAGCTTCATTGCATTATGCACAAAGTGTTTTTTGTGGGTTTTGTTTTGTTTTGTTTTGTTTTGTTTTGTTTTGTTTTGTTTTTAGGCAGTACCGGAGATTGAACCCAGGACCTCATACATGGGAAGCAGGCACTTTAAACCACTGAGCTACACCTGCTCCCCTGGAGAAAGTGTTTTGTATAATTTCAATCTTTATAAATTTATTGAGACCTGTCTTGTGACTCACATATGGTCTATCCTGGAGAAGGATCCATCAGCACTTGAAAAGAATGTATATCCTGCTTTTGGGGGGTTGTAATGCTCTATAAATGTCTATTAGGTCTAGTTCATTTATCATTTTTATTCAGGGTCTCCATTTCCTTACTTATCCTCTGTCCAGATGTTCTGTCCAATGCTGAGAGTGGTGTATTGAAGTCTCCAACTATTATAGATATAAATATATATACTATAATATATACTATATATTATATATAAATATATATATATTATATATTTCTCCCTTCAGATTTGCCAGTGTGTATCTTGGGGCACCCAGATTAGATGCATAAATATTCATTATAGTTATTTCTTCTTGGTGAACTGCCCCTTTTATTAATATTATAATGACCTTCAACTCTTATAACAGTTTTACATTTAAAATCTATTTTGTCTGATATCACTACTTTAGATCTTTTTTGGTAGTATTGCATGGAATATCTTTTTCCACCTTTCACTTTCAACCTGATTGTGTCCTTACATTTGAAGTGAGTCTCTTGTAGACAGCGTATAGATGGCTCATATTTTTTAATCCATTTTGTCAGTCTGTGGCTTTTGATTGGGGAATTTATTAAGTTAACATTCAATGTTATTACTGTAAAGACATATATTTATCATTTCCATTTTATCCTTTCACTTTCTGTTGTCATATCTTACTATTGTCTGTCTTTTTACCCTTTAAGTTACCCTTACTAATAATCATCATTTCTACCTTCTTCTCCAAGTCTCTCACCACTGTTTTTTCCTTTCAGGCTGTAGCACTCCCTTCAGTATCTCGTAAATCTGGTCCTTTGGAAAAATACTCTCTCAGTTTTTGTTTGACTGTGAAGTAAACTCATCTAATTTTTGAAGGACAGTTTTGCTGGATAAAGTATTCTTGGCTGGCAGTTTTTCTCTTTCAGTACCTTAAATACATCAGACCACTTTCTTCTCGCCTTCATGGTTTCTAATGAGAGATTGGCACTTAGTCTTATTAAGGTTCCCATGTATGTAATGCATTGTTCTTCTCTTGCTGCTTTCAGAATCCTTTATTTCTGGCATTTTTCATTCTGAATAGTAAGTGTCTCAGAGTAGGTCTGTTTGGATTTATCCTGTTTGGTGTATTGTCCTTCTTGGATATTGATATTTATGCCTTTCATAAGGGTTGGAAAGTTTTTGGTCATTACTTCAATTATTCTTTCTGCCCCTTTTTCTGTTCTCTTTCTCCTTCTTGGACACCAATAACGCGTATGTTTGTGTGTTTCACATTTTCATTCATTTCCCTGAGACCCTGTTCCATTTTTTCCATTCTTTCTTTCTGTTCTCCTGTCTTTTCAAGTTTAGATGCTCAGTCTTCCAAATCACTAATTCTGTCTTCCATCAATTCAAACCTGCTTCTAATGTGTTTTTAATCTCATCCATTGTGTGTTTCATTCCCATAAACTTGATTACTTTTCTTTGCAGGCTTTCAAATTGTTTTTTATGCTCACCCAGTGTCGTCTTAATATCCTTTATCTCTTTAGTCATGTTTTTCTTAAACTCCTTGAATTGATTTAGAATATTTGTGTGATTGTCATTGATTAGTTGTCTTAAATCCTATGTCTCATCAGGATTTTTGGTTTGCTCCTTTGGCTGGGCCATCTCTCTTTTTTTTTTTTTTTTTTTTTTTTTTAATATATTTTATTTATTTCTCCCTACGCTCTCATTGTTTGTACTTGCTATGTCTGTTCATTTTCCTTGTTTCTTTAGGAGGCACGAGGAACCAATCCCGGGACCTCCAGTGTGGAAGGGAGAGCCTAATTGCTTGAGCCACCACCATTCCCTGCTTTGTGGTGTCTCTCATTATGTTTTTCTTCCTATGTCTCTTGTTGCATCACCTTGTTGCATCAGCTTGCCACACCTGCCCATTGCAGTCCTGCTTGCAGTCTTGCTTGTCTTCTTTAGGAGGCACCAGGAACCTCTGCTTCCCTGCTTTGTTGTGTCTCTTGTTATATTTTTCTTCTTGTGTCTTTTGTTGTGTCTTCTTATTGTGTCAGCTTGCCACACCTGCCCATTGTGCCAACTCGCTGTCTTCTTTAGGAGACACCAGGAACCAAACTGGGGACATCCCATGTGGTGGGTGGGAGCCCAGTCGCTTGAGCCACATCCACTTCCCCCATCTCTTTCTGTTTCTTAGTATGGCTTGTAATTTTATTTTATTTGTTTTATTTTTTTTTACCGGGAGGTCCCGGGGATCAAACCCAGGTCCCTCCATATGGCAGACAGACGCCCAACCATTTGAGCCATATCCGCCCCCCCAGCTTGTAATTTTTTGCTGATATCCAGGCATCTGAATATGTTGGTGAATTTATTATAATGGTCAATTTCTCTCTCTCTTGCCTAGTGGTTTTGTTTCACAGCTCTTATTTGATTTCTGGTTCAATTTATTCTAAGTCTTTAAAATTGCCCAGCTTAAGTTATCAAAATAGGGCCAGGAACTCACTAATGGGGCACAGACCCACTCAGAGGGAACTGGGATGAGAGACTCCTAAAAGCAGTTTTATCTTTGCAGTTTCCTGGCTGGCCAGCAGGTGGTGCTCTTTGGCGACTCTTTCCACAGAGGTGTCTCAACCTCCACTTGCCTGAGATTCTGGTCTGGCCAGAGCCAAGATTCAATGCCAGCTCTGCTAGCCAAATTCACTGAAGAGAAACCACTGTCCACCCTCTGCCACACCCTTCCTCTTCCCAGGGAGTATGATGTCTGTTCCCCTCTCAGTTGGCTGCAGTGAGCCAGTTGATTTTATCCAGTCTGTTCATCTTGAGGGTGGGGCATGGGTGCCATTCTTTGCTGCAGGGTTAGTAACTCACAGTTTTCATTTTGACTTTTTCATCTCTCTGTCCTTCATCTTCCTGGAGGATTCGTAACACCCTCCTGGTCTGCAGAATCCCCAAAACATACTTCTTTTCCCCTTTCTGTGCTATTATTATTATACATTGCATCTAATTTATGTTACAAATCCAACAATTCATTGTTATAATTATTATTTTACCATCTGTCATCATTTCTTTTTTTTTTTTTTTTTTTTTTTTTCAAAGATTTTATTTATTTATTCATTTATCCCCCCCTTGCTGCTTGTGCTCGCTGGGTCAGCTAACACGCCGTGCGGGCGGGCCTGGAAGCCCCGGGAACCGAACCCTGGGCCTCCCATATGGTAAACGGGAGCCCCACTGATTGAGCCACAGCCGCTTCCCTGTCATCATTTCTTTAGCCCAATACAGCTTTACTGCCACTCACCTCTTTTGTGCTATTATTGACAAGTATATTACACATAAATTATATTTCTATATTATAGGCCCAGCCACACATAATGTATATTTTATTTTATATAGTTGATTTTAAAATCAGTTATGTGAAGAAAGGAAACTATGCATTTATATGGGTTTTATTAATTACATAACTACCTTTACTGATGCTCTTTGTTTTTTCATGTAGATTTGAATTACCATATGGGGGCACTTGTTTTCAGCCTAAAGAACTTCTTTTAGTAGTTCTTGTAAGTCAGATCTCCTAGCAACAAATTCTTTCAGCAACAAATTTATCGGAGGAAGTCTTTATTTCACCTCATTTTTCTTTTTTTATCTTAAACTTTTTATTTTTAAGTACTTTCAATTTACACGAAAATTATAAAAATAATACAAACCCCATACTGAGAACTCCAACATACCCTTATTACTCCAGACAACCAGATCCACCAATTTTAACATTTTGCCACATTTGCCATATCATTCTATCTATCCATCAGTCAATCCATCTCTCCATCTTATCTATTTCTTAATCTGTTTCTTAATCTGTTTTCTGAACGCTTGAGTATATGTTTTTACATCATGCTCCTCGAGCACTTAATACTGCTACATGCATTTCCTATGTGCATATTCACTTTTGTATCCACCATAAATGAAGTTATCAAGTATAAGAACTTTAACATTGATATAAAGCTTACAGACTTTATTCCACTTTTTCCAATGATGTCCTTTTGAGCCTTCTCTACTTCCTTGTTAGATCCCGTTCAGGAGCATGTGTTGTCTTTCATTGTCATTGTCTCATTAGTTGTGCTTTCTTCTTTTTTTTTTTTTTTTTTTTTTTTTTGTGGGACCTTATATACAATGTAAACTTTCACATCTCAACCACTCCCAAGCATACCATTCAGTGGGATTAATCATATTCACTATGTTGTGGTGCCCTCACAACCTTCCATTAATAAAACTTACCCCTCTACCCAAACAGAAACCCTACACCCACTGGGCATACATTAACTTCCCATTTCCCTTCTCCTCACCCCTGGCAACCTGTACTCTTAATTTCTGTCTCTATGAGCTTGCTGTTCTCCAGTATTTTCTTTGTAGTTACGATGGGGCTTAAAGGTAATATCCTAAATCTATAACAATCTCATTTGCTTTGATACCTAACTTCAATAGTATACACGAACTATGTTCCTATACCCATCTAAACCCCCATCCTTTTTTTTTTTTTTTTACATCACAGAAAGCTTTATTCACCCGTTACTGCTCCAGAAAAAAAACGAAGTTTACGCAAATCTCTCATTTTAATATGCTGTCATCTTGGGCTTCTCCCAATTCTCTTGCAATCCGTTTCAGCTCATCCTGCTGCTTTTTCTCCTCAGCTCCTTTCCTCCTTTCTTCTTCTGCCCGAGGTTTTAGATAACTGTAGCACTTGGCTCCATAGGCCATGCCGAGGAACAGTGCGGAGTAGCTGCCGAGCTTGATGAGCGGAGAGACGCGCACCGGTGGCACCATCTTGTCCCTGACCTTCACTCCAGAAGCCCCCCATCTTTTTGTAGTTCTTGTCACAAATTGCATATTTATATATTATGTGTCCAAACCCACTGATTTATCATTACATTTCATACGTTTGCCTTCTAGATCCTATAGGAAGTAAAAAGTGGAGTTACAAACCAAAAATATAATAGTACTGGCATTTATATTAATCCATTTTTTACCGTTACTGGAGATCTTTATTTTTTCATACAGCTTCGATCTTTTGTCTCTTTTCCTTTTCTTTCAACCTGCAGAACTCTCTTGAGCATCTCTTAGAGAGTCCCTATTCATTTTTAAAACAAATTTACAAATCAAGTTTAAGCTTGGCTCCTCCTTTCCATTCTCAACCTCCCCCAGCACAATGTAAAGCTTTGGTCCCAGTAACTTTTAGAAGAGGAGGACACCATGGCCTGTCTCAGAGATACCTTCTTCCCCTCCTCCTTCTAAGACTCTAACTCATCTGGTATTGCTGACTGCTAGCATATCAGTAGTGGGGAGATGACATTGGCCTCTCTGTAGTCCATTCTGATTTTCTCTGATGCCTTAGCCTCTATGGAGGTATTCTCCATATGGGTTGGGTTTACATTCAGGCTAGCTCCCTCGGTAGCTGAGAACTCTCTAGGACGGCAGTCTCTTTCTTTGGCCCCATCAGGGTACACATATATAACTATTTCTTTAGGTTAGACATCCCATTGCTCGGCTCCATATTTCCTTTTCCTCTGCTCACTTTAATTCTTTTAGATTCCCAAAACTCCTTCCAGGAACTCTTATGACTCTAGTCCTATGGAATCAGCAAAGTAGGCCAGTAGACTTGAGTTCAGGAAGCATCCACTTGAGGGATGCAATGGCAGTCTCCCCTTCTAGCAGGTTCTCATCTTTATACTGATTCTTATGGAATCCCCCTTGTCTTCAGGGACTCCGTTTACTCACAACTAAAGTTCCATCTTCTCATAAAATCCACAATCACTCTCTCATACTGAGGGGATGGGAGTGAGGTAAGAGAAGGCCAGAGCCAAGGAGTTGATGGTAAGACCTATCCTGAAATGCCTCTTCTCAAGGAGTCCTTAAGGGAAGGTGGCTGGCTCCAAAGGTTGGTAGCTCTTTAGAATGTGTAGAGTCTTAATACTTTTAGTCCTCAGTTTTTGGCCTTAGCTGAAATTCTAGGACATCAGAAAAGACATCCCATTTGATATCCTGTTAGGAATGTATTAACTGGGTAAAGCATGTGACCCCTCTCTCTGACTCACTAGAGGATATTCTCCTGTAGAGTTAAATGTTCCCTGTTGAGGAATCAGGGTTGTCAGTGCCCTAAATTATAACTTCCTAATATGAATCACCAAAAACTGCAAAGACAAGTGTTCACTGTTGTTTAACAATCCCGTGACTCATCCTTCATTAGCTCTCTTTACCATTATCCTTCAGTCTCTAACCTTGCCCCAACACGCAACACATGACCCCTGCCTTTTACCTCACTGAGAAATTATGTCAGTCATGCCTACCTTCTTCCCTCCTTTCTCACAAGAAAAAGGGTCAACCTGAAATAGTGTTCTCATTCCCTCTTGCCTCCTTTAGGACAACCTTAAGTCACCAGTTATCCTCTTTCTTATATCTTGAGTCTCTTTAGCTAATCTCCTATCCTGAAATAAAATTATTCCTTGATCCTGAAGTTCTTTTAGTATTCCCCATATCTTTTTTTTATGTTTGCCACCAAACTTCTTAAAAGAATAGCCTAGACACACCTACCAGAATGGCTGAAATGAAGGAAATAAAAGACATTATTAAAGATATAGAACAACTGAAACTCTCATACTCTTCTGGTAGGAGTATAAATTTATATGAACACTTTGGAAAACAGCCTTAGTTTCCCAGCTGCTAAAACAAATACCATACAATGGGATAGCTTAACAGCAAGAATTTATTAGCTCATGGTTTTGAGACCAGAAGTCCAAAATTGAGGTGTCAGCAAAGCAATTCTTTCTCCCTGAAGACTGTAGCATTCTGGGGCTGGCTGCCTCCAATCATTAGGTCCTTGACTTTTTTTTTTTTTTTTTTTTTTTTAATTTCATGACAATATTCCTATTCTCGCTTAGAAATTCTTTGCCAATATCAGTGGGTTATCTGGCATCGGACACTGTCAGATACTCTTAACAGATATTGTCCACAGGCTTTGTCAAACAGATTTAGCAGCCCAACCATGATGTGTCTGTTAGTCCATAGTCCACATCAAGCATGTCATTCTCCTTATCAGTTATTCCTTGTAACTTCTCAAATATGCACCTCTTCAGAGGTGCAGAACAGGCTGATATTCCCTCACGTGCCCCAAAACCATCAATATCTAGATTGTTTTCAACCACAACAACTATCAAAAGACACCAACTTTTCCTTTGGTTGTTAATGTTTTACCATCACAGTTTATGAAGTGGACCAGCTAGTTCATTCCCCTTCCCCTACCCTCCACCCCTAACTATCTGGGTGAAAGGGATGAATTTAACATTAAGGTCCTTCAGACTTTCCTCGAACTCCATGAGTTTGCAGATCTCAACCTGGTACAACCCTTAAGGCAGTTCTTGTGGAACTTTAGACTTCCAGGGTAGGCTCAGAAAACTGATCGCATGATGGAGGCCTTCGTGTCACGTGCTGCTACCTGTGCAACCTCCCCAGATATGTGCTACATGCTGTCTTTGCCATCATCACTGAACACCAGCCTCCACAACCACAATGTGCAGGACAAGCCCATGGCCTAGTGCTTTGTCACTATGAACTGGGGCATCAGCGAGGGTGGGGACCTACCCAAAGAGCTGCTGCAGAATTTATAAGAAAGTATTAAAAATGAACCATTTAAGTGCTAGCCCACGCAGAGTGCTGGCCTGAGCAGAGTGCTGGCCCATGCAGCAAGATGACGCAACAAAGAGACACAGAGGAGAGACAATAAGAGACGCAGCAGACCAGGTAGCTGAGGTGATGCAAGAGATTGAGCACCTCTCTCCCACTCCAGAAGGTCCCAGGATCGGTTTCCAGTGCCGCCTAAAGAGAAGACAAGCAGACACAGAAGAACACACAGAGCACACAGCAAGCGCAAAACAACGAGGGTGAGGGTTAAGAAATAAATAGATAAAATAAATCTTTAAAAAAAAAATGAACCATTTAGGGGAGTAGGTATAGCTCAGTGGTTGAGCACCTGCTCCTCATGCCTCCAAAAAAAAAGGTGTAAAATCCCAGAAGATGCCTGCAACAACCTGACACACTCATTCTTCAATCCCAACCGGGGAGGCTGGCTCCTGAAGCTCAGGGCCAGTGAAAACCTGGAAGCACCTCTGGTTCATCCTGACCAAAAACTACCTCTGTTACTTTGAATACACAACAGATAAGGAGCCATGAGGGGTTATCCAGGTGGAAAACCTCAGATTTAGAGAGGTGGAAGAACCACAGAAACCTAACTATTTTGAGCTTTATAACCTGAGCCACAAAGGGCAAGTTATCAAAGCCTGTAAGACAAGCTGAGGCAGTGAGGTGGAGGGGAACCACTTGGTGTACCCACCCTCACCTGTGAGGAGAAGGAAGTGTGGATTAAGTCCATCAAAGCAAGCATCAGCAGGGATCCTTTCTATGACATGCTGTCACCAAGGAAAAAGGATTGCCAATAAGAAATAGAGCTTTCCTCGTCTGAACCAGGAAACCTTCTGGAAGGCTCACTAGGAGGCAGGGATTTCTGGGGGATGCTCTCAGCTTCGCAGGTATGACATCTCTAGGGTCGAGTTTCAAGAACCAGAGTGCTTAGAAGCTTTATGTACATGGGCCGGCATGTTCCTTTCCTGCTGCCTGGCCCACTGTGCACAGCAGGTGGCATCAGAGATCATCCCAGCTGTTCCTGCAGCAGCCTGCTGGCTCTGCCAGCCACAAAGCCTTGCAGCCAATCCTAAGCTCGCTTAGTCAACGGAACCTCATCCATCTGACACTCGTGTGGTCAATAGTGGTGGTGGCCATCTTTCTAGAAGCTGCTGTTTTATATCAAAACAGGATGGGGGAACAGATGTGGTTTATGTTGTTGGGCATCCATCTGCCATATGGAGGGACCTGGGTTCGATCCCCAGATACAAATAAATAAATAAATAGATAGATAGATAAATAAATAAATAAATAAAACAGGATAGGAAAAGCTACCACTTTTTGTTCAGAATTTTTTTCCCAGATATATAGGATTATAGCTTTTATATACTTTTTTTGTATTCTGAAATTATAATGAAAGATACTTTCTAACAGTAGTATTTTTAGAATAGCAGCTATAAGTTTAATTCCTGGACATAAGTATATACTGTGCACTGAAAAAAATATATATGGAGCACATGCTCTTCAGTGGGGCTGTTGTTGACCCACAGGCCAGGAAGGGAGGCAGCCCCTTCCTGCAGGGCCCACCGCGTGGGGTGGAGCATGCTCAGTTCCCAGTGGGGACAGGAACAGGGTCCTCGGAGGCAGTGCCTGGGGGATAGGGCACAGGGGAGGCTCCAGCAATGATGTCACCTGTGAGCTCTTCCATGTGGAGACTTTTTTGCCCCACTAATGCTTTCTAAAAAGCAAATCATTAAATATAAATTGTAGGGTGTTTTTGGATGTTTGACTACTAAACTCAGGAAATAGAGCTTTTTCCCTGGACACAAATGGTCTGTTAGCCCCACAGACGGCAGACTCTTAGGGTTCATCCAAATCCACAGGCTGACTGGCTTCCAACCACATTCTTCACTATTTAAAATATTTTGACAAAATAAATGCTTGATTTTACTGACCTTCTAACAATTTGACCAAATTTCTTAATGTGAAAAATAGAGTGTTTTGAGAAATTTAATCTCCCATTATGAGGAGGGACAAAAGCAAGCTATAAGATGAAAATGTAATTTAAAATATAAATATTTTTAGACCAAACCAGTGTGGCACTTAGGGATTTCTGTAAAGAGTTTAAAAATCTAAGGATCCCTGACCAGGAGGTTGTCAAGTTGCTGTTCCTTGTAGGGGCCTCAGTCAGTCAACTGGCACGTGGCTGAGGGCTGTGAATGTGCAAGGCTCTGTGAGGTGCTTTGTGCCCAGGGCAGATTTTATTGGGGACCTGATTTAGATTGGGAGATCACAAAAAGCTCCCTTGAGAAATGACATTAAAAATAAGATCTTGAGGAATGACCAAGCCAAGAATGGGGAAGAAAATTCCTGTCAGAGGCACATGCACAGGACCTTTTTATAGAAAGAGTTTTGTCCACTGAAGGAACTAAATCGAGGCAGCTACTGCAGCATGTGAGTAGATTAGAGAGGCTGGGACTGCTCATATAGGATTTGTTAGGTCAAGGTAAGGATTATTGGGGATAATCCAATAAAGAGAGATTATTCTAAATGCAGTGGAAGCCATTAAAAGCTTTAAGCTGGGTGCTGACATAGGCACTGACATAATTCATTTACTGAAGTACAGATTGTAGTGGAATCTAAGAGTGGTACTGAGAACATCAGTTAGGAGTCTGTTACCATACTCCAGGCAAAAGATGATGGTGGTTGGGACTAGCATGGTGATGAGAGAGAAGTGAATGAATTCCATATAGTTAGGTCTTTTGTCTTACATTTTCTCATGCCTGAAATGCCCTTCTCTCTGATCTCATTAGCTTTCCTTATCATTCAGAGCTCACTTACATGTCTGCTTCTAAGAGGCCTTTTCATACAGTCCTATGTTTTCATTCTTTTTATAGCCTAGTCTCTGGTAGCTTTATTGTGTATTGTCTCTCCTCACTGGAATGGGTGTCTTACTATAGTGTACTCAGCACCTGGTCCAGGGCATGGCATATAGTGAGTGCTCAATAAATATATACTGAATGTGTGAATGTACAAATATATATATACATTTATAAGCAAATAATTTGGGGGAGGTAAGATTTGATCATTTTTATTTTATCCTCAAAATGTTACAGTGTCTGACAAATGGTAGTGTTCACACAAATATTTGAAGTATGAGCTAATCTTTCCTCTCTTCTCCTTTGTTACTGCTATTTCCTTAGTTCATACCTTTATCATCTCACACCAGGACTAACACAAAGTCCTCCCATCTTTTTTTTTTTTTTTTTTTCTTTTTTTCTTTTTTTTAAAAGATTTTATTTATTCACTCATTCACCCCCCTCCTGCCGCCTGCGCCGGCCGGGCCAGCCAACCACGCCGCGCGGGCAGGCCCGCCCCCACCAGGAGGCCCCCGGAACCGAACCCGGGGCCTCCCACATGGCAAACGGAAGCCCCACCGATTGAGCCACAGCCGCCTCCCAGTCCTCCTATCTTATAACTCAGTATCTTCCTATTTCTAATCCATACTCCATGTTATTGCTTATGTTACTTTTATAAAACCCAATCTCATCATGCCTAAAACACTCCTGTTTAAAAAAAAAAAAAAAAAAGTGCAGTGCTTTCCCTGCTGCCTACAGGTGAAGGTCCAAATTCCTAAGCAGAATCTGATTCCATTCTTTACTAGTTATTTTATAATTGCAGATGTTTCTGTCTCCTCTACTCCTCTACTGAATTATGTTTTCCAAAAGACAAGAAACCTTTGACTTTGTTTTTCTTTGAATCCATAGTACCTAACATACTAACTGATACATAGGAGCTCAACTAAATGTTTTTATTAATTGATTATTAAATTATAACATGTTTTACTAGTGTACAAAGCTGATACTTTATATAACTTAGTCTGTGCAAGTTTAGAAATGAACAGAATATGCCATTGTCTTCTCTATAGGGTACCAGCCGCCCTTCACACTATCATGTTTTATGGGATGATAACTGCTTTACTGCGGATGAACTTCAGCTGCTAACTTACCAACTCTGCCACACTTATGTGCGCTGTACACGATCTGTTTCTATACCTGCACCAGCGTATTATGCTCACCTGGTGGCATTCAGAGCCAGATATCATCTCGTGGACAAAGAACATGACAGGTAATATAAAAGCTGAAACTAATACAGATTTTTACCAAAATCCAAGTATAATATGCATGTTAGAATTTTCTTGGAAAGTTCCTCTGAGCACTTCCATGTAAGTACGTGCCATAAAGTACTGCCATTTAGAATTAAAGTTCCACAAGCTATTAGAAGAGCCAACGACCTATATGAAAATTCATAGTAGTCAGAACTAACTGCCCAGGTAAGAGTTTCCACTGAAATATGCATAAATTGCTGTCTAAATTCATCAGTAATAGAATGATATAGTGGTTTCATTGCCTTACCAAAGTAATTCAAGGGAGAGATTATTGATAATAAAAGTGACATCACGGGGTCGGATGTGGCTCAACTGGTTGGGCGTCCGTCTCCCATATGGAGGGACCCGGGTTCGATCCCCAGGACCTCCCGGTAAAAAAAAAAAAAATAAATAAAAGTGACATCAAACACATACAGAGATAAAATGATATGATGATGATGTCTGGGATTTTTTTAGAAGCATAAAATCCTGGGGGAGGTGAGAGAAATAAAACAAAATTGGCCTTGAGTTAATAATTATTGAAGCTGGGTAGTGGACACATAGGGGCATATTACACCGGTCTATTTTTTAATATTTTTGAAATTTTCTACAAATAATATTTTCAGAATTATTATATCAGAATAGGGTTTGTTTTTGTATTTATTCCCACTTTTCTTACAGTGCTGAAGGAAGTCACGTTTCAGGACAGAGCAATGGACGAGATCCACAAGCGCTTGCCAAGGCCGTACAGATTCACCAAGATACCTTACGCACAATGTACTTTGCTTAAAAAAATCCAAGTATATTCTCTGAGGAAGAACTGAAAGATGAATGGACATACAACGTATGTTTTCAATGGAGTCAGTTGAATGGAGATGCCTCCAGCCATACAGAAACCAACACTGTGTGGGGGCCAGTATCTGATCTTTATATTGATACAAGGAAGATTGTTTACTTCGTCAAGGAACACAGCACCATTATGCAATATGAAACCAGCCAACTGCTTTTTTGTGCAGTCTCCTGTAGGAAGTATGGCAGTTGTTTTGTTTTCACTTCTTATAGTCTAACCCTTCTAATGCCTTTACCTCAAGTTGCTTGGCAGCACAACTATCTTTGCAAAAAAGTAAAGAAAAAGTAAATGATGGTCTAAAAACACACACCTACATGAATAATCAAAATGATTACTTACAATTATGTGTGCAAAAAATTAATGTGCATTTGTGTATCCTTGTAAAAGGTGTCTGTATATTTTAAATATATACATGCATACTTCATATGCATATATATCTAGATCATACATTGATAATAGATGTCTGTGCATATATTTTTATAATTCATTCCTTTGGGGAACTTTCTTTCCCTTTTATTCTCTACTACCACCACCTTTTTTTCTCTCTCTACCTCCCTTGCCTTCATCTTCTTTTTTTTTTACCTAGTGTTACCAGTGACATTCAGATGTTAATATAGCTGGCTCATTTGAAAGCAAAGTATGGCAAACAAGATTTTTATTTTGTACACCATACTCCTTTATTTTAGTCAACTACTGTCTCTTGTCTCATACATAATTCTGAGTCCTCAATTCTTGATATTGCTTTCTTAAGAAACAAAATTACATTATATATGTATGTTTTTTGTGAGCATGTGCGTGTCTTTCTCTCTGAACTTACATTTGCCATTTGTGCAATGTGTAAATAAGCAATAGCAACCTAAACTATTCTTTTTCTTTAGTGAATTTGTTAAAGCTGCTGTAAAACCTTGTCAGAAGTTGTAACTCTTTCTCTCTAAGTGATATGTATTCTTAAAGTCTTCTGTTTCTGTGGCTTATATGTGGAAATCCCTTAGGATTTTTATAAAGGGTAAATAGTTTAAAAGATTGGAATTCTGTAGGGTTGAGGCCTCTGAAATTGGGTGAGAGGAGAAAGCAGGTTGTGGGGGTTTTGTGGGTATTTTGCTGATTTACTTGCTGCCTCTCATACCTTAATGTGATTTTCATATATATATATTTTTATATATATGTGTGTATATATATATAAACATATATGTATGTGTTTTGAAGTATAGCTTCCTTTTCTTTTATATTTATTAGAATAGTGCTTTAATAATTATAGAGCATATTGGCAACATCTTTTATAGAAATATAATCATGTTTATTTTAAGGACTGACAACTTGTTTTTGCTATCTTTTAGTGCAATAAGCAGTTTTAAAGAAAGCTTGTCTGTTTGACATCTTTACCACAGATAATGGGAAGAACAGGCACCTCCATAATTTTAAAAGGGCAAAGTAATATAGCCTTAATTTCAGAAGGAAAGTTTTATAATTTTCAAGTTTAAAGTATGTCTTTTAAAAATCATAATGGAATTGAAATTTTCTAAGTGAGTCTGGCCTTGAATATTAGAAATAAAGCTAAACTTTGATTCAAGAAATGACAGTAAGGAACTTAAGGTTTGGAAGCTAATTAAATTATTTGAAAATATATCATGTATATTGAGAAATCATACTGTCTAGATGCCCATTTCATTTACTAAAAATGGATTAGGAATGGGAAACGGACGTGGCTCAAAGGTTCGGCGTCCGTCTGCCATATGGAGAGACCAGGGTTTGATCCCCGGTACCTCCCGGTAAAAAAAAAAAAAAAAAAAAAAAATGGATTAGGAAAATTTAAGGTGATATTTTCAAAACATTTTTTGCTAATTTATCACCAGTGTAACTTTCCTTTTAAAATTAGGGTGTTGGTGACAAAAGGAAGTGAGAACTTTGAAAATTTTAAATGAGTTTAATCACTGAAATGTGGAAGAAAGATTTGTAAAACATCTTTTATTGATTCCACTTTAAGATATAAAGTACTATAAAGCTGTCAAAACCGAGTTTATCAGTAACATTGGATTCCAAAGGAGCTTTGCACTTTGTAACCCATGAAAATTTCATTTTGACTCTTTTTATTTTTATTTTTTATTTTTATTTTTTTTGCACTGGTTCAGAGTATAGATACTACAGATTGTTTCTAGTGGGCATTGTTGTTACCCTTTCAGAATTCTATCTGCACATGAAAACTAATGCATTTAGCTCTTTAGTTTCTCTCTTACCTGTAATCCACTATAATTGCCAATTTACTGTATTTTGAGCCTAAAATCTGAGCCCATGTCCTCCAACAGGCATGAAATCTTTTGTCCCTCTGCCAGAAAACTAAGAAAGTACTGTATTTTGTATGTTTATTATATCGAAATGTCCGTAATGCAAC
This sequence comes from Tolypeutes matacus, assembly GCA_026826555.1. Classification (NCBI taxonomy): domain Eukaryota; kingdom Metazoa; phylum Chordata; class Mammalia; order Cingulata; family Chlamyphoridae; genus Tolypeutes; species Tolypeutes matacus. The sequence continues at coordinate 29,831,091 of JAKSZT010053883.1, forward strand.
TTACAACACTGTTCCAAAGTGCTTTACATAAGATTATATTTGTATAGTATATACATTTTTTCTCCCAACCCTTCCCTCTCCCCTCCAAACAGAAGTCACTGAATTAGGATAGTGGGCAAGAGAAGAAGATAGTATATCATAGATGGTAAAAGTGTGATTGATCTGTGCTTGCTCAGGATAAGTAAAACATCTTCCTTTATCAATGAGAGTTGCACAGATTCATTTGGGAAAATTTAGAGCCCAGCGAAGAACTGTAAATACCTTACCCTATTTACTGCTTTACCTAATTTTCAGTCACTTAGTCATGTGTACTAGAGTGAAGGCCTTAATTTAATTCTATTTAGAAGGACTTTCTAAAGAGGAAATATATATATTTTAAATATAAAGCTTTCCTTTTGAATGATTTCCTTTTTAGGTGCTCTTATACTATTCAACATAGTTTAAGGTTAGTTAACTTGGAAGAATATGTATAGTATAATTCTCTTTTGCTTACTAACAAATTAGTATATCAAACTTAATTACAAGAAACCTTAGAATTTTAAAATAAAAGGCTAAGTGGCAAATGATTTTTGAAATCTGTTTTAATTACTATTGTACTTCTAGTGTAGAATTCCTGATCTTTTTTTTTACATTTCTTTAAATTTAATGGTCATGAAACTCACAGTGACCTTTCTGCTCCTGTCCTTGCTAATGATATAATGAATGTTAAATTTTGGTTCTGGTTTTCCATGACATATTTTATAAGGGTGACCTTTAAATATCAGTCCCAGCAACTGGCATAAATTATTTTCATGTGAGGAAGAGTTGGGAGTTTAATGTATATTCTTGATGGCAAATGTGTCTGTGTAAAGTATATATTTCAGTATCAAGTTACTGGCATTGAGGGTCATACATTTATAATACTGTAGCTGCTATATTTATTTAAGTAGAGACTGACAGTTACTGCACTAAACAATATGGAGATGAACAGGAATCAAGACTAGTGTTAGACCCATTTTTTTCTTTCTAAATAAGTTTAAGCATATGAAATAGCAAGATAAAAAAGAGTGCTGCCATTTTAGTTTCAATTTAATATCAGGATATTTTCTTTGTTTTAGAAATATGGATTTGACTCTTTCAGTTTTGAAAAAGGGTACCTCAATCTCCTTAGTACTGGGTGGCATATTTTCACAGAAATATAGATAACCTTTATTTTTTTTAATAGTTCCCTTTTAAAACGTTTCTCAGAAAAAAAATATTCTTCTGTGGAATTGTTTCTGTTTAGAACCTATAATTTATTTCTCTTCCTGGAGGAGAGTTCAGAAGGGAATCCACTAGGAATGTACTGGGTCTTTTGGAAGGCATTTGATTAAGATTCATCTCTACCTTCTAGCATAGAGACTCCCAGCCTTCTAAAGACCTAAATACTAGTTTTCTCAGCCAGGTTTTCTGATGATACAGCGCTGCCTAATGTTTACTTGTATATTCTCTAATGGGAGTTTAGTATGACAGACTTAGAGTCATGACAGACTTAAGGTATATCTAGGGAAATAAGAATTGAGTTGCCATTTTGTAGAAAAGGCTCACAGAGGATCTCAGTGTTAAAAGAAAGAGTGAGAACTCAGTTTGCCAGAGGTAATCAGATGAATTAGTGACCATTAGTCAAGAAACGTAGTGGGTCTTTTCAGAGACTAACATGAATTTTTCAAGGATGATGATTTTTATGAAATTTTTTATTAAACTCGAGAAACTAGCCACTTGGATCCAGCTAGAATAATGTAGCCTTGCTATTTTCAAACTTTTTTCTTTTTTTTTTAAGGAGGTACCAAGGCTTGAACCCAGGACCTCGTACATGGGAAGCAGGTGCTCAACCACTTGAGCTACATCTGCTCCCCTATTTCAAACTTAATAGTAATGTTTTGCCAAGAAACTTAACTGACATCTCTTCATAATTTTTACTCAAAATCATTCATTTTGATGTTTAACTCATCCCCTTAAATGTTCTTCTATTGAATACTTTCAAAGACAGGTTGCCCCAACAGTAACTTGCTGCCTTTTATCAGTTATCGTTCAAGCTGCAAAAAGACATCATTGGCCTGACATCTTTATTTTGGCTTTTTTATCCATATGAAGTTTGAGTCCTTTTCATTATTTTTGATAATTCATGAGTGTCTTAAAGCTTCAGTAATCATAGATTACTGACTCTAGAGTCTGCCTTTATTTTCCTGTCTCCCTCCCATTTGATCATATAAAGCACTTTTGTGATTCTACTGGAGCCAGAAAGAAGTCAAGAATAGATGTGCAAAAATCAGTACAGAAATGTGAAAGAGAGAATTTTATCCAAAAATTCTTTTTTCTTTTAATTTCTTTTTATACTAAGGACATTCTTGATCAGTGGCAACATTAGAAATGATACTGTGATTAGTAAAAGCCAGACTGACTCCAAGGAGAAAAATAAAAATCTATACATATAACAAAGGGAAAATTTATTTTGACATTTTTCCTACTTAGAAACGGTACATTTAAGTTTGTATTTTTCCAGGTTGGTCAACATAATTTTTTTAAACTAAGATATAACGGTCAAAGCTTATGCTAATATAGTACTGCTAGTTGGAATTTATTTATTTTACTTTGCCCATCAAAGAGTACTCTAGATTTTTACATTGCTGACTAAATTTCAACAATCCTTTAGTCTCATTAAAGTATGGTAGTTAAAGATTTTGATTTGAATTAAAGATAGAAGGATAATAAATTTTAATATGAGTGTTGGGATTTGCCACTGAGAAACCCGGTTATATAACGTGTCAGATTAACAGTGTGACAAAATTAGGATCCTGTCAAACCACTTATCCAGCTATTGGCTCCCTCCCTTTTTTTGAAACCAGTGTCTGAGATTACAGAAATCTAATGCCGTATCTATGTTAGGTTCTCAATAAAGCAAATATGTTCTTCAGGGTAGACTCTGAATTAAATTTTTAAATAATTTTTTAAAGTAAGATGGTTCTTAAGAAAGTGCCTTTTCAGAAGATGGTGCTGTAGATTTTTATTTTTCAAATAGCATGAGGCTAAAATTTTAGAAGATAAATTATTTTAGAACTCCAAGAGTGTGACAATTTCATATAAATAATGTTATCATTGTCCTGAATCAGGTTTAAGGGAACCAAGGAAAAAAAGAAAGTTTTTATTCAGTAAAGTGTTTAGGTAAATGCTCACCAAAGTTTTGGGTTTTTTGTTTTGTTTTGTTTTTAAGTTTTAAAAGCAAAAACTTTAAGAGAAATTAACCCTTTCAATTCTCAGATGTGTTAGAGGTAATATATAAGGCACAGAGTAAGCAAGGCTGCTTAACTTTTTAACAAGATTATAGGTATAGTAGCAAGTGCCGAAAAGGAAAGGCAACTTGCCCAGAATTATGTCACAGGCTACCTTTCCTTTTTTTTTTTCTTTTTTTTTTTTTTTTCCCCAATCACAGGTGGACCCTTTTGTAATACTTATTTGCAACCATTTCTGATTAATCTTTATTGAGGGACAGCTGCTCATAAAGGGAAAATGAAGTCATCGTTGAGATCAGTTAAAGAGAAAAAGCAAAATGATTTTCTCTATCTTTAGAGAAATGTTCTCTTCTAGACACCAGGAAATACTTTAATGGTTTCATAGAGAACTATGAAAAATAATGACAATGCATTTTTAAAGAGTATGATCAGTTAGTTAGAAATAGAACATGCAAAATTGGGCTTTGAAGGCAATAAGCAAAAGGAAGGATAATAGCAGTACCATTCATTCTGACTAGAAATTTAGCAGTCTACCAGAAAGCAGTTTTCCCCTAGAATAGGAAGTGGGTGAACAGCAGTAAGTGATCACCTAACTAATTCTTCCTTGTGAATTTGGTGAGCATTCCTCCAGAAAATAGACTAAAAGCAAAAAACATCACACCTCAATAACCTTGTATGCTGCATTATGTAATAATGATAGTAAAATTATATTGATTGTTTGGAGTGTACTATGTCTATTTGCAAATACACATGCACATTGAACCTTTTCATTTTTATAATGTCTTAATAGCAATTATAATTTTATTTTTTTAAGATTAATTTTTCTATTGTGATGTTTGTATTTATTGGCATTCATGTGCAACTTTTATATTTTGCTTAGATGTTCGGTTAAGGTATTTTATTTTTATAGACATTTCTAGGATTTTTCTCTTTTTTTTTTTTTTTTTTTTTTTTTTTTTGGTAATATTAGCAAAGATTAAGAGGGAGTATTAACATACCACCAAACTATTAATTCCATAAAGTCTAGAGTTTGGATTTTTTACCAATAAACCATTTACACTATTTTCTAACTTAGAATATTTAATGTTTATATAGTGGGCATTAAAGACAGTCTCTAGACAGATTTCTACATGTAGAAGGAGAGGTGGGGCTACTTCTATAAGTTAGATTTTTTTTTTCCTTAAGTGACAAACTGACACTAACTGATTGGATTTATCTTACCTGATCTGCAGTTTCCAGGCAATGTCAAATAAATTGTTACATTTCTTTTAACTTTAGCTCATTGAAATTGCTTAAATGGTCATGTATTCAACATTGGGATTATACCATTTTTATAGGTCTGGAGAATAGGAAATAATCCAGAAATCATTAACTTTAAAATAGGATTTTCCCCTATAATTATATGATATGGAAGATTTGCTACCATGATCTTTTCCCTAGAATACTTTTAAAATTGATTCAACTCCTGAGCATCAGTGAAGAAACAGAATTTAAGTGGCAAGGATAAATACTGATTAATATAGTGTTTCAGTTAACTAAATGTTAATAAGTAGTAATAATTTATTAATGTGGATTAATTGGAAGGCAGTTAAAAGTATGATTATAGAATATTAATTTCAAGCATATATGGTCATTCCAGTTTCCCAGTCAGTAGGTCAAAACTATTTGTATTGGCACATTAACTTTTTTTATAAAGGTATGTGAAAAAAATGTATTATCTTAAGCAGGTAAAATATTTCCATTGTATTTTTACATTATGAATTGGCTTGGTAAGCCATTTTTTCTGTAAGAGATTAAAAGATAAATTTATCCCATCCTCCGCGTTTTAAATTCTAAATTATTGGGGCTCATTGTACAACATTTTACTGTACTATATTCTTCAACTGAGAGGGGGAAAATGGGAACTTTTCAGTTACAAATGGGAAACTGTTTTTATATTAAGTAAAATTTTACAGTTTAAAGTGAACTACATGTGATTTCATATAGACATTAGCCATATCATTTCTTTCTATGTTTTTGCCAGTTAAATTAGTTTTCTTTATAAATATACTATTTTGAGCTATTTCCTCCATCCCCACAGCAAGTACTAATTGAATATTGGTACTCTGATTGTAGGAATTTGTTACTATACTGCTAAATAAAAACTAAACATGGGAGAGCAGATTTAACTCCATGGTTGAGCGCCTGCTTCCCACATACGAGGTCCCAGGTTTAATCCCTGGTGTCTCCGGAAAAAAAAGAAAAAAAGAAAAAAAAAAAAAAACATATATATATATATATATGTTTCAAGCCGTCTGATATATATTTGTTGCTAGTATATAATTATTTTTATTATCTGCTTATAGATATTTGTGGTTATAGCTTTAATAGTTTTATACATTATATTTCAACATTGTTCTAGGTTGACAGGCACATAATTCTTGTAGGCCAACATTTTTAACGTTGCCTCAGATAGAAATATTCCTATGTTTTCTTTTTCCTTCAGAAAGCTTGTAGTAACCTGGCACATACTGCTTGTTTTGCTCCTTTGGCTCCACAAATCCAGGTACCTGGCATCAGTAGCACATTACCACGGAGGAGTACTTGGTAACTTTGTGTTTACTGTCCACTTCTGAAGAAAGAAATAATTTGTGCAGTAATAATTGATCCCAAAAAAAGAACTGTCATAAAGTGTCAGGAGTAGAAAAGAGATGGGAGTGTTGGTCATTAGGGCTTTGCTTTTTTGTTGTTGTTTATTCTTTCTCATAATTGACTGTGTGCACATTTATAATTTTAAATGAGGTTGAAGAGTCTGTGCCAGAGAATAGAGAGGGAAACTGCACTGGAATTTAGTGCCTAAAACTTTTCATCTTTACTTCATGGCTTTTAGTTGGAAGAACAGATAAAAATTCCCTAATTTGGCCTTTAATAATTTTGAACCAAAAAAGGAAAGGCTCCTTCTGCAAAAATGTTGCAGATGTGACTCTTCTCTCACTATTACAGAACCTATGGAAACAAGAGGCCTTTGTAAAGAAATGGACTAGTAGGATTGTGAGAGTATGTAGTGGTGGGGGAATTAAGATAAATTTTCTTTGCTGGGACCCTTGCACAGAAACCTTACAAATGCTTAATATTTACTGAGTTATTACAGCCACATGGTAAAAGAGCATCTGTTGCTATTCGAACCACAGAAGAGACCTAAGAAGAGTTCCTCTGTAATCTAAATTTATTTTATGTTGTTGTCCCAGACCCAAAGCTGCATCTCTTCTCATTAAATTAAGGAAATCCTGGAAGTTGATTCTGAATTATAATAAAGATGCTTAAGTGAAGTATTTATCCTTAAATGATTCTCCTTAAAATATAGAACCTTGGCACTGCAATCAACACAGCTTCTCCAGCTTTCTCCTTTACATAGAAAATACCAAGTAGGTCCTTTCCAGTCAAGTTAGTTTTTCTGTAAAGAAAATGTTTTTGGTGGAGGATTTGGAAAAAACACTGGTAGATTTTAATAAAGGAGGAATTTTGCCTGGCCTGGACATTCCAACCAGGTTAATAGATAGGTACAGGTCCCAGGGATTTTAACAAGAGAATGTTCTTGTTTGGATAACAACAGACCTCAATGGTCAGGAAGATCATTGGATCACCAGCAGTAATTAACTGCACATATCTCCCTGTTTCACCAAATGTGCATGTGCTCTTTTTCTAATTCAATAACCAAGGACAGTGAGCACTAAACCAAACCTTCCAATAGTTTTTTCCTACATTTTTTTATTTTTTAAGAGGTATCAGGGAATGAACCTACAAACATCTTAAAAGGTTTTCCAAGAGCTTTCTCATTTCTTAGCCAAGCGTACAACCCCACTTGCCCCTTTAAAAAAGAAAAAAGAATTTTGAAGGAGTTTATGTAGAATTCTACTATGAGTAAATAATAGAATTTTAAACACTTGAGGAAGGAGGATCATATGGCACTAATTATTGCTTGATCAAAATACCATTTTAGCACATTTTCATGTTTGGGTTCTAAAGTTTGTTGCTTTTGACATATCATTCTTTAATTTACTTGAATGCCACCATTCTGATTTGTAACATAAGCAGGGTTTTATGCCATTTATGAATCATTAATTCCTCTTCCCCACACACACATACACAATGTTAAGAAAAAGAGGGTAAAACAAAAAAAGATAAGAATCATTAGAATGTCACTTTAGTTAATATAGGTGCAAAGAAATCCTATTCAGTTAAATGAGAATTCATATTGAAAGTGTTAATGCTGCAGGTATTATCTCTAGCTATAGAATTTCTCTAGCTATAGAATTTTTTTTTTTTTTTTTGCTAACCATAGAAGGGTAATGTATATAGAATATACATCTGGAACATGATTTGTTATAGCAAAGTGATAAAAGAAAATTTTTTCTTAAAAGTCATTGTTTCAACTTCTGTAACAGAGATCCCCATATTTTTAAGGGATATCAATATAGCTTCTGGTTTTAAAGTGAATCAAACTCTGATTTAAACATTTAAAGGTCTGTGACATTTATTCTGACACATGGCTTCTTAAATATAAAAAAATATATTGAATGAGTTAACATTCAGATTATTCTTTCCTCTTAAATTTACATCTTTTTATTTTGTATGTTTAATATTTGAAAATATAAACAATTAAAAAGTAAAAAGTAAACATGAATAAATACATTTCTCAATAAATTTACATGTTTATTTTATTCTGACTTCAGTTATATAGCTCTATCCACATCTGCCTTCTTGGTGTGTGCAAAATTATATATAAATTCTTTTTAAGAATGCAACCCATTTCCTAGGTCAAACATGGGCTGAAAAGGGAGAAGACATGTTTTTAAATACAGGAGCTTTGGAAGGATCACAAGTGGAAAACTACTGAAAACTTGTTGCCTTTGAGAGTAGAAAGGGCTCTGGAACATGAGCCAGAGACTTGGAGTTTAGTCATAGCATTACCACTGATTTGCTCGGTGTCCTTAATCTCTCTGTGCCTAATTTCCCCTTGTAAAATGGTAATGATAATACCTGCCCTCACCTACCTCACGGGTAATTATAAGAATAAGATAAATGTTTGAGAAAGAGCTTGGGTTCTCCAAAAGAAAAGCAGTTGAGAACTTCAAGGGAATAGAATGTTGTAAAAAGGATCCCTTTTTCTAGTTTGCCTCTGTGAAAATGTCTTTGATTACCATAGATCATTTTATGAAACAGGTGTAAGAAAAACAATAGGCCTTATTATGGTATGGTGTTCACTTGCAAATGTATCCTGTTCTGTTTCTCCCTTGCCAGTTATCCAGCACACAGGCTGAATTTTTCTTTATAATAATCCTTGGCAAAAGTATAACTTTTAAAACACCCAACCCATTTTAGTGGTGCTGTGGCAGCTGCAATTTTATTTTGAGTTAGACTAATGTAGTGAAATAATTAGATACTTAGAAAATAACTTTGCTTTTACTACATATTGACATCAGGGTCTGTTTTACAACCAGATAGTTATCCCCTTATCTCTTGGCAGGTTTTTGGTAACTTTTTTTGGAGTACCGGGTTACGTTTTAAGAAGGAAAGTATACATATTTTACTCATTGTCACTTTGCAATTGTGAATCTCACTTTACAAACTCCAAGCATCATGTACCTGTAAAAGTTAAAATATGGTGAAAGTTTTCCTTCATTTTAATTCAATTCTGAACACTTGCAGGTGATATCAGGAAAATAATTGGTGTCTGACCCAGTTATCTTCATGGAGCATAGGCAGGACCTTACATTTCAACAGGTTTGCCTATTCCTCCCCGGAGGGTTTCTGTTTCTAAAGCATAACAAACAGCACTCCATCACAGGGTGTGCAAGTGATTCCTTGTTGCAACAAACAAGGTTTTTTTAAAAAGATGCGTTTTGGGTGTACAGGGTATGGATGCATTCAACATTTATTATCTCTGTCAATGCTGGACTCCCCTTGTTGCAGACAATTGGACTCTCCCAACTTAGTGCTAACATAGGATCTGTATTGGTTTTATAGGATAATGAGAATTGCAGGTACTAATGAAAAGTTGGGGAGATTCATACTTGAAAAAATGAACAATAAATCTACCTTGCTCAAGTGAGATAGCTAAAAACATTGTCTTTATAATATATCAGGAATACTTTAAAGCAATTTTTACTGTATTGTGTAGCTTTAATGTCTCTTCAGTTATGGACCCATAAAAGTATTACTGTGTCTTGTGAATAAAGACCATTCTCGTGGACTAGGTTTATGTATCCCTGCAAAGGCTATTCCATGATTCATAGGCTGTGGGAAGCAGTGGTGTGTGTGTGTATAAATATTCTATGTGTATAACACTATGCGTATTACATAAGTTTATATAGAAAAAGTGTTGTTTCTTTAGTATTTTGGGGACTAAAATTGTAATCTGACCATTCCAGTGGACTAAAACTCACTCTAGAGAACGTTTGTATTACACACAGTATACACAATATACACTCAAATGCACACCCCACAGCATTGCTAATCATCTATAGATGATTGCTGCTTTAAAAAAAAAAAAAAAAAAAACCCTAAGTAATGGAGGTGGAAATAGCACTCTTTTCAAAGGGGCTTTTCTGAGGAACAAAATGTAAATACAGGATATGTGGGGAGGGTGAGGGCCCCTGCAAAGTGTCTTGCAGATGGACAAATAGCCTTTTAAATTTTACTTTTTACTTTTTAACCATCTTGACCGTGTGTGCCTATTTGTATTGCAGACATGAACTTCTATTTTGAGGGATTGATACCAGTATGTTTTGAAATTGAATTATTACATAAAATCAGAGTAACCTCTTTCTCCATCCTCCTTTACACACTAACTATTCTTGCCAAATATTTCTACTGATACCAAGATTCAGCATGGTAAAATGACAGGACTCTCAAAACTTCCCTCCTCATCTTCCCTATCCTCTTTCTTTCCCTAGCTGGGCCTTATATTTTTTGTTGGCTTTTCATAAGTAAGACCAATTTACTGTAGTTATTTAATGATTGCAGAATTTCAAAATGCTTATCTACAAGCCTTCTTTTCTTAAGGTAACATTAGTTAAACAATGAAGTGAGTCCCATATGCCGTAGGACCCCATAAGATCTTGAATGACACTAAACTTGACTGCCATGTCTTATTAAGAGGACACTGGAACTTTATATGAAGTGGTAGAGGAGGAGCAAGTTAATATATATATGTAACCATGTATCCAAATTTAGAAACACCAAATGCTGAATCCTATCACTGTGTACTTGGGGGCCAGGTTTTAGATTTGATTATCATTTTAACTCCTTGAAGACTGTAAGTATGTTAGCAAAAAGCAAATAAAGTTTTTTAACAAAAATACTTGTTTTCAGTACTTAAAATTTGGTAGGAAATTTTCTACTCTCACATTATCTTCCAAAAAAATTACTACAAAAATGTATGGTTGAGATTGAGAAATTTGAAAGAAGCAGGTTTTTAAAACAATTCAATCACTTATAATATTTTATTTTAAAGAAATTGTATAATTCTGAGCCAAAACTGTCACTAAAAAATCCTGTGGCAGAAACACTCCTCTTTTTTCTGCCATTCTCATACTGGAAGGGTTCTATGATGTATTTGTTTTTAATCCTTTATTTTTAAAAAATGGTTTTAGTGCCACTTAGCTTCCATTTGAAAAGTAACTTTCACTAATAACTGCAATAAAAAGAAAAAGCTTTGCTCCAAACTTTCTGTTGTGTGGTCATCATTATAGCTCTTCAGACTTAGATAAAGGGAGCTGGTGTGATACAGAATTTAGGCTGTAGAATCAAAGTCCTGGGTTCAAACATTGATTACATGACATTCTGGGCATTTTCCTTGGTGCTTCTAAATCTCAGTTTCCTCCACTGTAGAAGAATATCGTAGTAGCTCCCTCACAGGGCTGATGGGACATTAAGTAAAATAATATATGGAAAGTGTCTAACAATGCTAGGCATGTGAATGAAGCTTAGGTTTTAAAGAAGTTGCTGGGAAGCGGCTGTGGCTCAATCAGTAGGGCTCCCGTTTACCATATGGGAGGCCCCGGGTTCGGTTCCCGGGGCCTACTGGTGAGGGCAGGCCCGCCCACACGGCGTGGTTAGCTGACCCAGCGAGCACAAGCAGCAAGGGGGGGATAAATGAATAAATAAATAAAATCTTTAAAAAAAATAAAATAATGCAAATATTCTCACTGTCCTGATTCTGTGATAATCAGGGTGGGCTAAACATTCGCTATATTAGAAACCATGCATGTGTCCCCAGACCTCGTTTTCCTCCCTAGGTCTGGTTTTTAGAATGCTGGTGATAAACTAAGCCTGATTTATTATATGTCCATCCTGTATGGGAAAAGACTGTAACTCTAGGTATCTCTGGTCAACCTTAAGAGATATAGCAGGGGGCTATATCTGGTTGGCGTCCATCTCCCATATGGAGGGACCTGGGTCCGATCCCCGGGACCTCCTGGTAAAAATTTTAAAAATATATAGAAGGTGCGTGGGCCGCCAGGCCCTGTGCGCGGGCACACCACCAGTTCCCGCGAGCCACACAGCAAGATGATGACATAATAGGAGAGTGACACAAGGGAGAGGCAAGATGAGACGCACCGAAAAACCAGCAACTAAGGTTGCGCGGGCAGGATGCCTCTCTCCTACATCAGAGATTCCAACGATTGAATCCCAGTGAAGACAGGAGGAGAAGGATAAGAAGAGAGGGCAGAAAATGGACACAGAGTTGCCCAGCGAATGGACACAGAAACAGCAAAAACGGGGGGGGAGGGGGAAGGGGTGTAAAAATGGATAAAAGTAAATAAATAAATAAATCCTTAAAAAAGGAAAAAATAAATAAATAAATAAATAAAGAAGTTGCCTACCTCTGCCTTCCTGTTTTCCTTTCTTAAATAAAAGACATCAGGTGGAGTGGACACAAGAAGATAGACTTACAAACTAACAGGAGGTGAAAGAATTTAAGAATGGGTAGGGAAAAAAAGAACCAAACGAACTTCACAGGCCTAGAAGTGGACACACAGCCCACATATGATATGGAAGAAAACACTATACTAAGATTTAGAAGCCAGTTCTCAATTGTCACAACAGTACAACTTCCGGTATATGACTTCCCTTCATTTTACAATTGAAGCTATTGGACTAAAATCAGAGGTCTCAGCTTGGCAGGGCAATTTCAACCTATGGATAATTTTTTTTTTTTTTTTTTTTTTTTTGGTGTTTGTATTGGCCAAAGGGGTGCTGATGCGAAATACCAGAAATCTGTTGGCTTTTATAAAGGGTATTTATTTGGGATAGAAGCTTACAGTTATCAGGCCATAAAGCATAAGTTACTTCCCTCACCAAAGTCTGTTGCCCACATGTTGACGCAAGATGGCGGGCGATGTCTGTACGGGTTCAGGCTTCCTGGGCTTCCTCTCTTCCCGGGGCTCATTTCTCTGCGGGCTCAGCTGCTCTGCTTTCCCCACAAGGCCAGCTGTAGACTTTCAGGTGAACGGCTTATCTCTCTTCCTGAGGCCTCTGCCTGTGTTTAATGGAGGCTTCTCTAATTACGTATTTGCTTCTCTGTGTGTTTACTTGGCTGGCTCCAGAATCAAAACTCCAACTATTCTGTCAGACATAGCCCAATCAAAGCCATAATTATTATTTTTTAAATATTTATTTATTTATTTTACTTTTATCCATTTTAACACCCACCCACCCCCATTTTTGCTGTTTTGTGTCCATTCACTGGGCAAGTCTCTGTGTCTGTTTCCTGCCCTCTCTTCTCATCCTTTTCCTCCTATCTTCACCGGGATTTGATCCTGGGAACCTCTGATGTGGGAGAGAGGCGTTCTGCCACCTGCGCCACCTCATTTCCTGTTTTTTTGGCATATCTCATCTTGGCTTTCCCTTGTGTCACTCTCCTGTTATGTCATCATCTTGCTGCGTGGTTTGCCCAGGTCTGGCACGCCCGCACGCAGGGTCTGGCAGCCTGTACGCCTTCTATATTTTTTCTTTTATTTTACCGGGAGGTTCTGGGGATTGAACTCAGGTCCCTCCATATGGGAGATGGACGCCCCACCATTTGAGCCACATCCACCCCCCTTTAATTATTATTTAATCAAGTAAAAGTGAAACCTCTGAGTCCAATATAATCTAATATGCCCAGAGGGACAGATCAGTTTACAAACATAATCCATTATCTATTTTTGGAATTCATAAACAATATCAAACTGCTACAGTGTTTAGAGTATCTTTATTAGTTTCCAACATTTAAAAACTCAGAAGATCTTACATGAAAATCCAGATTTGGGCTTCTCTTGGAAAATGAGTTCTGGCAACTCGGGGCCGATATTCCTTCATGGCTGCCATCAGGGGAGGCTTAGCAGTAGCTGCCACCTTTGGGTGAGGCACACTCTCCCCACAGTCCCCTCAATTCTTTGCCTGGCCAACACAGGCATTTTTTTTGTTTGCCATGACTGGACTCAAGGAAACCTAAGTGTTGAGATAAGGCCTCCAATACCAGAATCCCTTTGAGAACATACTCCTTGCCTGGGAGCTACTCACTACTTTGAAGCGGTCCAGTCTAAATATTAAAAACTTTGTCACTTCACTATTTCTCTTGACCCTACCAGAGAATTAAGTCTAATTCCTTCCTTGCTATTTTGTAGTCCCACCCCAGTCTTCTTCCAGCTATAGGTCCCCAGACTGTCCAGCCCTGACAGTACAGTGTCCTTGAAGAATCTTGTTCCTACATTAAAGAATTTTTTTTTTTTTTTTACCGGGAGGTACCGGGGATCAAACCCCGGTCCCTCCATATGGTAGACGGAGGCCGAACCCTTTGAGCCACATCCATTTCCCAAAGAGCAAGCAATTGAATTTATTTATTTATTTTTTATTTTTTTTATTTTTATTTATTTATTTTTTTACCAGGAGGTCCCAGGGATCGAACCCAGGTCCCTCCATATGGCAGACGGACGCCCAACCATCTGAGCCACATCTGCCCCCTACATTAAAGAAGCACTAGTCAGTTGATGGGTGGTTTTTGAAACTGTATGTCAGTTGATATGTTTGAGAAACCTAAAGAGGATCACACTTATGTCAGTCTTTGCCAAATAACTACACTGGTACAGAAAAAGTCAAAATACATAAATACTTTTGCCAAATTCATAGTTAAGGGGGGGAGGGGTGTGAGAGTGGCACAAAAGCCATGCTCTGAAAAACCACAGAGGCTGTAGTGCAGGTAAGTGTAGCACAGAAGAGCACCATGGTTTATCTAGGCAGACCGTATTCAGTCTCTTGCCTTGATTAATAAAATATGCTAGACTGGAGGGAACAAATCACTAAGTACGTCAGAGCTCAAGTGCTTGAAACTGTTCAGAGAAAAGGGTACTCAGAGTACTACTACACTTACACGGACAGAGAAATGAGGTGGCAGACTGAAAGTAAAATCCCAAGATTTGGCTTTCTTTTTTTTTGGTTTGGATTTTCGTTTTGTTTTGTTGTATGCCTACATCTTGAAGTAAAAAAGTTTGTGGACTTCACATTTCAGTTTTCTGATCATTTGACAAATTCCTTTTGCCTTGTGTGTTTTAGATAACAACTAGGATTGGGTATTTAAATTAGCATATTTGTGAATTTAATAGCATTAAGATTTACTTTCAAATGAAAAACTCTCAAAATTCAAAAAAAAAAAAAAAAATTCCTTTTGGCTACTGAGAGTTGCATCTTGCAGTTGCATTTAGGAAATTAACCTGTCAATACCAGGAAAGGATGTGAACATCTTTAAAATATGTGGTAAGGGGGACAGATGTGGCTCAAATGGTTGGGTGTCCGTCTCCCATATGGAGGGACCTGGCTTCGATCCCAGGGACCTCCCGGTAAAAAACAAACAAACAAACAAAAAAACAACCTATGATTTCTTATCGGGAAGCGGGTGTGGCTCAAGTGGCTGGGCATTCTTCTACCATATGGAAAGACCCGGGTTCAATCCCCGGGACTTCCTGGTAAAATTTAAAAAATAAAAATAAAAATAGGGAAGCGGCTGTGGCTCAATCAGTAGGGCTCCGTTTACCATATGGGAGGCCCCGGGTTCGGTTCCCGGGGCCTCCTGGTGAAGGCAAGCCCGCCCGCACGGCGTGGTTAGCTGACCCAGCGAGCACAAGCAGCAAGAGGGGGATAAATGAATAAATAAATAAAATCTTTAAAAAAAAAAAAAAAAAATTTAAAAAAAATAAAAAATAAAAAAAATAAAAAAATAAAAATAAAATAAAATATGTGATAAAATGTTATCATAAAGGAGACAGAATTTTTAAGCTTCATATCTAGAAGAAAGATGATATCCTATATCCTGTCACTTTACAATTTTCTACAGTTTATGAAGATCTTTGCAATGCCATTACAGAGCAGCACTTCTCTTGCACTTTTCTCTGTTAAACTATTTTCCTTTAACAACGGAAATTATAAAGAAAGCAAACACATTCTCCGTCGAAACAAAACTTTAATGGACTTTTTGCTAAATGGTTTTAGAAATAGCCCAATTCAAAAGTATCTGAAACTATTAAATGTACACTATTACTCTTCCTTTGCTCTAACATATGTTGCTAAACGGAATTTGCACATTATGTTGCAAAAAACAACATAGGGATAATTTTGATGGTACAACAGACAGGATTTCTGTCAGCACCATCATGCAGATGATTTTGGTTTGTTGTATTTTGCACAAATGGAAAATTAAAGTAGTTTAATCATCTTTATATTTTCTGTTTTGTGAGTTTAATTTTTCTCATTTATTTTTGTATGTTTATAAGGATTTTAGATTATAAAAGCTTTGCCATCTGTGATATTCCTTTGAATAATGTTTTTAAAAAACACATTTTATCTAAACTGTTAGTAAACATGCATTGCTGTTGTCTACTTAAGGCCCTTTAGATTTTTTTTAAAGCAATAAACAACTTGGTTTTTGGTTTTTGTTCTGATTTGTTTTATTTGAGCAATTATAGGTTTATAGAAGAATTATGCAGAGTACAGAGTTCCCAGATACCCCCATCACATTAACAGGTTTCGCCGTTAGCATTTTGCATTAGTGTGGTAGCTTTGTTACAAATGATGAAACAAAATCATAATTATACTATTAACTATAATCCATAGTTATATTAGGGCTCACGCGCTTTGTGTGGTACAGTTTTATGGGATCTTTTTATTTTTTAAGTCTGGTAACATATATACAATCTAAAATTTCCCATTTTATCCACTTTCAATTATACAATTCAGTTTTTAGATTTTAATTTGAAAATACACACAAAAATATAATACTTTACTTTGATTGCAGCAAAGCTACTTTCCATTCATTTTTTGCCAAGAGGCTCTTTTCTTTCTTATGGATGAGGAATGGTCTTTAAAGACAAGATGGTCAAGTCAAGTGGGGGGTGGGATATTTCAACTTCCAGGGCAAATCATCGGCAGCTGCGGATCTGAAGCAGCAGTCAGTTCTCTCTGACCAGCGTGCTATGCAGAACCAGTTAGCCTCATGTAAGTCTCAACCTCGAGAATCTCAAAATGAATTTATTTGGCCCAAGTCAAGTGCAAGGCCTGCAGAAAAGTAAGCTGGGAAAAAATCCAAAGTCAAGCAGTTTCCTCTGGAGTAGTGAACAAAAAATGTCTAAATTAAAGTGAGAGCAGTCAACAATTCCCACTCTACCACGGTCATTAAAAATAAATAATTGGGAAGCGGATGTGGCTCAATCAGTAGGGCTCCCGTTTACCATATGGGAGGCCCCGGGTTTGATTCCCAGGGCCTCCTGGTGAAGGCAAGTCAGCCCGCGCGGTGTGGTTAGCTGACCCAGCAGGACGACCCAACAAAGGGAGACAAGCAGACACAGAAAAACGCACAGCAAATGGACACAGCGAGCACAAGCAGCAAGGGGGGATAAATAAATAAAATCTTAAAAAAAAAAAAAAAGAAAGAAAGAAAGGAGGGATTTCCAATAACAACTAAAATAATAAAATATTAAAATAAATAAATAAATAAATAATTGCTCTGAGGCAATTATCCCCAACTCCCTTGGCAACAACCCTTTTGTAAAACCTTAGAATCTTCCAATATACCTTGGAGGAGGGTTACCTGATCGTAAATAACAAAAGCCGGACCCAATTTAAAAGAGTATTCTTCTAATGTGATACTAACTTGTCGTCGTTTGAAAAGCATTTTTTTTTTTTTTGGTTTATTTTTTTAATATATATTTTAAAAGATGCTTAGATTACATAAATGTTACACAAAAATTACAGAGATTCCCATGTTCCCCACCTCCCACACCTCCCATAACCTTCCATGAAAAGCATTTTTCACAATCACAATTCTCACACTTCTAAAATAGCAATTTATCAGAGAGAAGGGTGGAGTTTGATTTAATGTAAACCTCAATCTAGATCTTTGCTGTAGTTTCATAGGCACATTAGTAAGCTGTTTAGAACTTCACTTTGATTATCTACATATGACAAAATGAAGGAAGATAAAGACCAAAAAAAAAAAAATCTTCAAATTTGTACCTTGTTTTCCCTCTTAAAGGGGAAGAAACAACTTTTAAGGTGTTCAGTTCTGCATTTCTACATATTAGAAATAACTTGCTATTTTAACATGTTCCTTGTGATTAAGTTCATGTGTCAACTTGAACTTGGTTATGGTTATGGCGTCCAGTTGTTTGGTCAACAAAGCATTGGCCTGATCGTTACTGTGAGGATATAAATCATTAGTTGATGGCACCTGTGGCTGATTACCTCTACAGTCGACAAAGGAGATTTCCTTCAGCAATGAGAGATGTCTCATCCAATCTTCTTAAAAGGAGAACTGATGATTTCAGCAGTGAGAAAGAAGAATTTCTATCTCTACTTAACCAGCTTCTCCTGAGGAATCCAATGAAAACTTCATCAGAGTTCCCAATTTGTGGCCTGCCCTATGGAATCTGGACTTGTCAATCCCCACTGTCACGTGAGCCAATTCCTTAACAAATCTCATAATATTTATATCACCTGTTGGTTCTGTTTCTCTGGAAAGCCCTGACTAATATATTCCAAAACAGAAAAGGATGAATGAAATTATCATCCTTGGCTGTCTTTATGTCTCTTTTTCTCTTAGATTCAAATTAAATGGAAAAGAAGCTCAAGTCAATGCCAAAATGGGAAATATTTTGTTAGAGATGGGCCACCTGAAGTGCAAGAAATTAAGGAAAAGGAATTTACCTGAAATTTTTTCAGAAAAGTAGTTCATAATCATGAAGAAATTGTAATCTGGTGTTAAGTTTGTGTGTAATTTCTTTTTTTTTTTTTTTTTTGTGTGTGTGTAATTTCTACAAACTATCAAGAAGCATAGTATCTTGCAAATATTCTCGCTGTCCTGATTTTGTGATAATCAGGGTAGGCTAAACATTCGCTATATTAGAAACCATGCATGTGTCCCCAGACCTAGTTTTTCTCCCTAGGTCTGGTTTTCAGAATGCTGGTGATAAACTGAGCCTGATTTGTTATATGACCATCCTGTATGGGAAAAGACTGTAACTTTGGGTATCTTTGGTCACCCTTAAGAGATATAGCACGGGGGCAGATGTGACTCGGGTAGTTGGGCATCCGTCTCCCATATGGAGGGACCTGGGTTCAATTCCTGGGACCTCGCAGTGAAAATTTGAAAAAGAAAAATATAGAAGGCGTGTGGGCCACCAGGCCCCATGCACGGGTACGCCACCAGGCCCCGCGAGCCACACAAGATGACGTAACAGGAGGATGACACAAGGGACAGCCAAGACAAAATGCACCAAAAAAACAGGAACTAAGGTGGCACAGGTGGTAGGATGCCTCTCTCCCACATCAGAAATTCCAAGGATCGAATCCCAGTGAAGACAGGAGGAGAAGGATGAGAAAAGAGGGCAGGAACCGGACAGAGAGTTGCCCAGGGAATGGACACGGAAACAGCAAAAACGGCGGGGGAGGGGGGGTGGTAAAAATGGATAAAAGTAAGTAAATAAATAAATAAATCCTTAAAAAAATGTATAGGGGAGGAAGAATACAGACTATAGTTAGTGGTAGTACTTTGACTATGCTCCTTCATGATTTGTTAACAAATGTTTCACAACAATGCAGGGTGTTTGGGGTGGGGGGGTGATGTGTGGGAGACCTGTATGATGTTATGCATGTTTTTTTGTTGTTTTGTTTTGTTTTATTTTTGTTATGCATGTTTGTTTTTTAAGTTCACGATGTTTACTGAACACTTAGAGTTTATGTATGTTCATGTATGAATGATATGCTTCAAAAAATTGTTGGAAAAAAAAAAGCATAGTATCATATTTCAGTAGGAAAGACTCATGAGAAGTAGTCCTATATTTGTCTCCAAGCATTGGAAGTATACTCCAAAGAAAGATACTTAAACATTAGAAAACATCATACAACTGCTCTTTCCACCCAAATAGCTGTGCAAATATTAAACATCCACAGAAAGATAATGTAGTTATCTTCATTGGCTAGACAGGAGATACAGTGTCAGGATATTATTTTTCATATTAATGTAAGATCAGGTGATCTTACATTAATTAACTGATGTACTTTTTTTTTTTTTTAAGGAGGTACTGGGAATTGAACCCAGGACTTCATACATGGGAAGCAGGCGTTCAACCACGGAGCTACATCTGCTCCCCTCCCCTGTACTTTTTTTTTTTTTTTTTTTTTTTGAGGTACCATGTCTGGGAATTGAATCTAGGACATCAAAGGGTTCCCTCAACCACTGAGCCACATAGGCTCCCCTGAGTTGTTTTTTTATTGTTGTTTACTTGCTTGCTGTTTGTTTTTAGGAGGCCCCGAGGACCTAACCTGGGACCTCCCATGTGGGAGGGAGGCACCCAATATCTTGAGCCACCTCCGCTCCCCCTCTAGGGATTTTAATAATAGGAATTCACTAGTTAGGCAATCTATGAAATTTACTGAGAGGAGAAAATTGAGAACAGAAAAGATACATACCATAGTACTGCACCGATTTTGAAAGTAAATGGCTTGTTATTATCAAGGCACTTCATACCTCCTTTGGCTAAATCTCAATCACTTAAAGTTATGAGTTCACATTTTTCTGTTTCGATATGCTCATTTTTCAAATTTCTTGCTTCTATGTCTATATCTCTAGGATCCTTTTCAATCCATCAGAAAGCTGTACGGATACGCAGGTTCTTTAAATCCAAAGAGGGAGAGCAGCCAAGTGAAGAATATTACAACTAGACACATACCAATCATACACATCATCTTCCTCGTTAGAATGTTCATGCGAGATGTGGCAGCTTTATCTAAGATCACCATTCCCAGGGTAATGCACATGTTGAACAGAGAAACTATATATGTTTCTGCTACAAACTGAGCACGATTCATTGTATGGATGTAATGCATATGTCCCGTGTGAGGATTCCTTTGAGAGTACGGTGCTCCTTCTATATGAGTCCACATTTGACCAGCTGTCATCACAATCACAAAACACAGGGCCAAAATGGCCCAAAACGTTGTGCTAAAAATAAATTTCCTATTCCATTTCAATAAATACACAAGTCCACCAATGAGAGCCAAAGTTTTTCCCGACTTGAGATCACGATAACTCATAGGCCGTTGGATTCTGATGTTGACATTGGTTCTCTGCTTTACCCATTCAGCCATTTGCTCAGCTCTGATACCCCCTTCTTTCAAATAATAAATGTCGTCTAATGTAAATGTCTTTTTTGCGGGAAAGTGGAGAAAAGTTGGAACTGCTGTCACTTGGAGCATGTGAAAGATCTCAGGGCTTTCATCATAATCCACCATAGCAAAAAATATCTTGTTGAATGCACTGGGGTGTTGCCTGGAATTCGCCAGGATCTGAAATTCTTCAGCAGCTTGTTTGCAGTCTGCACACAGTCTAAACTGGAGAGTAGTAAACATCACAATAATAGAGTAGTTTCTTGGATCTAGTAGAAAATGATACAACATGGAGCCACTCATGCTTATCACTCTGTTTTTCTTGGACCAATCCATCAGCTGGTTGACCTTCTGTGCTAACAACTTGTTCCTCCCTTGGGCAGGTTTCGAGGGAACCCCAGAGGCCATGAGCAGCAGGGCCACCACAATCAGCGGTATATGCCAAAACCACCACAGCTCTGCCATGTTTGCTTACTTCTTCCTGTTATAAAAAAATTTTTAAACATATCAATCAAAATTTGATCATTTCTTACAGCAATTAATATATCCGAGATCTTTTTTCTTTTTGTCTTCTTTAATCCTGGTAAATATGGTAGCAAGAGCTGCCTCACAAGTTCCTACTCAGTTCTTGTGTGTGAACATATATTAAAGTTTAGAAAATATTCTGTGGGGAAAAAAAGTGTTCTGTAGTCAAAGTTTGGAACATGGTGTCCTAGCTCCAGTCTTTCTGCTGAGCTCCATTCTCGCGTTTCTACCTGCCTAGTGGACAGCGCCTGGATCCACCACAAGTCCCTCATACTTCTCAAAAGCCAGCTCATCCTCATTTGCCCCACCCACCCACCCCCAAGCAGTTGGCTTCCTACCCTTCTTCTCTCTGTGAAGGGTAATACTTACCATCCCACCAATCTCGAGGGTTTTAAAACTCGGGGATTCCTCTGGGACTCCTTTTTCTCTCATCCATCAAACCTGAGCTTGGCCTCGGGGGGCAGACTGCACAGGTTTGGGTCCAGGCTCTACCACCTGTTAGCTATGTGGCCCTGGGCATGTCCCTCGCTGCTCTGCGCCTCAGTTTCCTCGCCTGTAAAACGGGGATGGGGATACTGCCCACCTCCTAGGGCCCTTGTACAAAGCGCCCCTGGCTCCTGCTGTTCCCAGAGCCACCACTAGAGGCAGTGTGGGCACGGGGGTCGGACCCTCCCGGGATTCTGTCCTCGCCTTTTCAGCGGCGGAACCACCTCGAGCGAGTCTCGTCTCTCAGAGCCATTGTCACCGGTGAAAATGGGGATAACGCCTACCTCGCTCAGTAGTTGGGGATTAAAGGTTAACCTATTCCCAGCACCTAGACAGTAATGGGCGGGAAGGCGCCGTTGCATTTCTTTTTTTTAAGGCACGGTTGAATTGTGGGCATTGCATACTCCAGCTTTCCCCCTAGGCTGTGCCCTCGGCAAACACGATTACCGCCCCTTCCCTGCCTTCAAGACTGGGGGGCATTGCTGGGCAAGGCGGGGCCAGGGGAACACATGTAAATGTTAAATACATGCACATTTCGGGATGTCACTAGAATAAAAATTAAACATGTATTTCGGGCAGATCCCTGATGGAGGCGAGCCTGAGCAAGAGAATTTTACTGTTCGTGTTTTGGTCATGTCGGTGGGTAAAAGTGCTTCACTGTTAAATAAACTGAATGCTACACCCCCAGGCCCTCCTCCTCCGGCCGCGCCCGCAGGCTCTTTCTTACCCCCAACGCGCTCCCGGAGCCGCCCCGCGCCGCGGCCCCGCCGCCCCCGCCCGCGGTCGCCAAGCTAAACAAGAGGGCCTGGGGCGACCCGCGGGGAGGGCGGTTGCCTAGCAACCGGGGCGCTCGCCAACAGAGGAGCTGCGAGAGGGGCGAGCTGGGCGACGAGGTAGGACCTGGACGCGGCGGGCGGCGGCGCGGGGGGCTCCCGCTGAGGCCCGCGCTCCCTCCCGCCGCCTCTCCCTGCGCCAGGCCGCGGGTGTTCATTTAAACCAAAGATGATTATCCTGCGGCGCGGGGGGGTTCGGCTGGCAGCTCCTCTGACCCCTGCTCCTCCCACTGCGGCCCCTCACACCCCCACCCCGCCACCCCCGCCGAGAGAAGGCGGAGGGAGCGATGGGGACACGGGCGGGGGCGCTCCTCCCGCTGCTGAGGGCCTGCCCGAGCCCCCTCCGCAGAGCTAGCCCGTCCTCCCCGTCGGTGGAGAGCAGGGCTCCTCTTCTTGGGGCCTGGCCCAGAGCTGGGGGGCACGGGGGCCAGGGAAGAGCAGCCAGACAAGGGCTGTTTGCGGGGAGCAGGGGTGGACACTGGATAAAGGGCCGTTTTTCCTGCCAAGCCAACCTAGAAGCAGCTCCCCCGCTCCATGCGAGGCACGACACAGCCACGCGGGCCGGGGCTCCAGCACCCCCCTTTCCCTGCCCCAGGACCTGCAGGGCCCGGGGATTTGTGTGTGTGGCTAGATGGCAGGAGACAGTCACTGCCTCAGGCAAAGACGCTGAGCTGTTCCTCAGAAGGCCTGCTGGAGGCAGGGGCTGAGAGGGAAATGGACGGGAGCACTTCCTTAGGGGGGACCTTTTACCTAGGAAGGGCTCTTTAGAACCGTCTCCTGCAGCTGGGTTTTCCCTCTTTCCAGTAGAAGGTGGGTGTCTTGGAACAAGTGTAGGGGTCTCTGGCCCTTCCTGGCCCTGCGCCATGGCAACGCTTAGCGTCAAGCCAAGCCAGCGCTTCCGGCTGCCCGACTGGCACACGAACAGCTACCTGCTGTCCACCAATGCCGAGCGGCAGCGAGAGGCTTCGCACCAGATCCGCCAGGAGGCGCGTGCCCTCCGCAACGAGACCAACAACCAGGTTGGGGACCGGAGCCCAGGTGGGTGGGCCAAGGGAAAGTCCCCAAACAGCGACCCCCTTCTCATCTGGAGCTGTCTCCTCCAGACCATTTGGGATGAACATGACAACAGGACTCGACTGGCAGAGAGGATCGATACCGTGGACCGGTGGAAGGAGATGCTGGATAAGTGTCTGACGGATTTAGATGCTGAGATCGATACCCTGACACAGGCAAGGGAGCTAGGGCTGGGTGTCAGGAGGCTGTTGCCAGGACTCCCCTTCCTCCCCACTTCTGGGTCGCGGAGTCCCTGGCTGGGTTAATTGATGGTGTGTCCAAAAGAATCACCCACTGGACCCTGTTAAAGTGGAGATGGGAGCTATTTCCAGTGGCTGGCTCCACCAGCCTCCCTGGGCCCCCTCTTTTCTAGATGAAAGAGTCAGCAGAGCAAAACCTGCAGGCCAAGAACCTGCCTCTGGACGTGGCCATCGAGTGCCTGACCCTGCGGGAGAGTCGGCGAGACATTGACGTGGTGAAGGACTCGGTGGAGGATGAGCTGCATAAAGAGGTGGAGGTCATTGATGCCACCAAGAGGGCCTTGCAGCAGAAGATTAGCGAGGCCTTTGAGCAGCTCTGGTAAGCGAGAGACTCTCGTTCACACGTACTCGAAGGCCGCGTGTCTTGGATGTGGAACATATGAGTTGTGGATAATGAGCAACTGGCTCTTTGGCTGCCTTTTGCCCCTGCTGTGCCCACGGCAGACTCGGCTACTTGACTGAGCGTAGTACCCTTTCCACGGCCTGGACGTGGCCTCGGAATATGCCTCACAGCCCTGCTTTTGGAAGCAGCATGAGTAAGCTTGGTGCCACCACCCCTGAGCACCGTGTCATGCTTGTGTGTGAGCGCCATTGGTGTGCCCCCGTGGCTACGTGTATGCACTCGCGGTCGTCAGGGTGTCTGGAGCAGGTCAACACACTGCTGGTCTTCGTCCCAGCTTCCGCAGCAGCTCCATGATCTTCTGTTGGGAAGTCACATCCCCGTCTCCCGTTTCCTCGGTGTCCCTTCAGTACAATGGGAGCTGGGTCCTGGAGCCTTGGGGGATGGTTCCTGATCCTGTCTGTCCCTTCCCCAGCCTCCTGCAGGAAGCCCGACAGCAGCTCAACTCCGACCACCGTGGCAAAATGGAGACCCTGGAGATCGACAGAGGCTGCCTCTCTCTCAACATCAACTCCCCAAACATCTCTCTGAAGGTCAATCCCACACGTGTGCCCAATGGGTAAGAAGTGTGTGTCAGTCCCAGTCCGTCTCCTCCTTCCCTGCCACCACTGACTCAGGCCCTCCTCTCACGACCCCGTTATTCCCTGCCGCCTGCAGCTCCTGCACTCTCCAGCAGTGGGATGACTTCAGCCAGTTCAACAAGAACCGGGCAGAGGCTGAGATGAAAACAGCCACGGAGCTGAGGGAGGCCATCGCCCTAACTATTGCCGAGGTGACTGGCCACTCCTGCCCCCCACTCCTCCCATGACTAATGCCGGATGGCCCATGCATGCTCTCGAGCCCTTATCCTCTGTTCCCTGTTGGCCATGTGCCCCCCATTTGAGCAGTATCCTCAGATGGCCATGAGCTTAAACCCTTCCCTTGCCCTGCCCACTTCTGTCCTCCAGACTAATAATGAACTCGAAGCCCAGAGGGTTGCAACAGAATTTGCCTTCCGAAAGCGGCTGCGGGAGATGGAGAAGTTGTACAGTGAGCTCAAGTGGCAAGAGAAGAATGTGAGCCTCCTCTATTTAGTCTCCCGGGTCCTGGGGTTCCGGTGCTGGCAGGAGGAGTCCAAAGCCCTGCCAGGAAGCCCTAGACTGGGTGCGCCATGGTGGGGTCACTCTGTCCCCTGCAGACCCTGGAGGAGATCGCCGAGCTGCAGGAAGACATCCGGCGCCTGGAGGAGGATCTGCGCAGAAAGTACCTGAACCTGAAGTTATCACACACCCGGCTAGAGTCCAGAACCTACCGGCCCAATGTGGAACTCTGCCGGGACCAGGTGAGAGGGTATCCCTGCGGGGCCCGCTGCAGTAGGGCAGCACCCAGACCCGTGGGCTAAAGGGTGGCATGGCTGACCTCAAACTCCCAACCTTCCCCTCTGCCTCCAGGCACAGTACGGCCTCACTGACGAGGTTCACCAGTTAGAGGCAACCATCGCTGCCCTGAAGCAGAAGCTGGCTCAAGCACAGTAGGTCTGGGAGTGGGCAGGAAGGTGGGGAGGAGACATCTCCCACCCACGGGGCCTCTGCTGCCTGCTGGTCTAGGCTTTGTCTTCCCTCCTGAAGGCTGGTGAGTCCAGTCCAGACCTCCCAGCCTCACGCAGCGTGGTGGGCTGTTAATGCTTCCTCCCCAGGGACGCTCTGGATGCCCTGCACAAGCACCTGGCCCGGCTGCAAGCTGACATTGCCTGTAAGGCCAACTCCATGCTGTTGGACACCAAGTGTATGGACACCCGTCGGAAGCTCACCGTGCCCGCCGAGAAGTTCGTGCCTGAGGTGGACACCTTCACGCGCACCACAAACCGCACCCTCAGTCCACTCAAAAGCCGCCAGCTGGAGCTGGCCTAGCCTTTGGCTGGGGAAGGAGGGGGAAGTTGGGTGGAAAATGGGAGTGGGGGGGGAGACTGAATCTAATAAATGTCGGGGTGCCCAGTCAGATCATTCTCTGCTACCGGTGCATGTAGCCAGCAGGCAGGAGAGGGTTCTTGGGCCGCCAGTGTATGGAAGAGCAAAGACAAGGGAACATCAGTCCCCAAACGCCATGATTCAAATCCAGTTCCTTCCCCTCCCCTCAGGGACCCACTCTCTGGGCTAGGCCAGCACCGCTAGGCTCTGGCGGGGGGCTTCCACCCTGCTGTGCCCCAGCTGGCTGAAGCTGGACCCTTGTCTGCCCTTTTGATGCGTAGGGGAGGCCCAAAGGGGGCTGGAATGTCAGTGGCAGGGCTGGGGGCAAGGGGACCAGGGTTGCCTGGGAGCGCTGGGCACGTGGGAGTCAGGGGTGCACACAGGGAGGCTTTGGAAGGCGCGGCCTGCAGGGTACACAGAGGCCTGGAGGGCGGGGCCGCCGTGACCAGATAGTGTAGCCCAGGGTCCCCCTCCAGGAACCTTCAGTGACCGTCTCCCTCCTCCTCCCCGCCCCGCACACGCCTTGTGACGCCGTTTACAGGCCGGAAGAATGGGGACTAAGAAGCCTGGCCGTAAAGAAGTCTCGGTACCAGGGCTGGCGAGGCGGCCTGCGGAATCCACTCTCCACCCACGTCGCGGGCACTGGGCGGCCTTGTGGGTGGGGTAGCTGCCCCGCGGCTCCAAACCACCAGGAGGCGCTGTGGGCGGGAGCGCAGCCCTGAGGCTTCAGGCCGCGGGGAGGCGCTGTGGCGCTGCGGGGGTGGGGGTGCGGCGGCGTGGGGCGCGCTCCGGGGGCACCGGAAGTGGCGTCTGGCCTGCGCGCGGACGGCGGCGACGAGGAGGATGGCGGCGGGCTTCGTTGGGGCTGGGGCGGCTCGCTCCCTGTCCCGCTTCCGTGGCTGCCTGGCTGGCGCGCTGCTCGGGGACTGTGTGGGCGCCATCTACGAGGCGGACGAAACCGTCAACTTGAACTCAGTCTTGCGTCACGTCCAGAGCCTGGAGCCGGACCCCGGCACGCCGGGGAGCGCGCGGACAGGTGGGCGGGGCCCTGGCGCACGTGGGACGCGCAGCGAACCTCGTTGGGGCCGCGCGGGCCGGGGGACCGGAGGGCGCCGGGCCAGACGCTACGAGCTGGGCCCTAGAGGGGCTCTCGGGGAGGGAGGCGGAAGCGAGGCCGGGACGGCCGGGACAGCCGAGAGGGGAGCAGGCACTGCCGCGTGTGAAGGAACCGGTGATCGGTGATGAGGCTGGTGAGGGCACCACGGGCCAGATCCTAATGACCTGCACACGTCCATTCCTCACATAACCCGCAGGCACCTCGGGTTAACGTGTCTAAATATGAACGTCATCTTTACGCGTCTCGTCCCGAACCTTCCACCCGAACATTCTCCTCCTCAGGGACTGGCAACACCATCCTTTTTGTTGTGCAAGCCAGAAATCTGGGCGTCATCCTAAATCACGCCTAGTCCAGCACAAACCCCCATGCTGATATTACCTGAGTATCTTTTTCAGTTCTATCGAATCATTACAACTCCAGTCCATTCTCTACACAGCCGGGAGTGCTCTTTTCAAAACATAAAGCTGATCATGTCCTCCCCTGTATAAAAATGCATTGGGGGAGCAGAGGTGGCTCCAGCAGTTGAGCGCCTGCTTCCCACATAGGAGGTTCCGGCTTCCGTTCCGGTGCCTCCTAAAACAAAGCAAGCAAATAACAAGCAAACGAAAAAAACCAACTCAGGGGAGCCGCTGTGCCTCAGTACAAGGCCCACATACAAGGTCCTGGGTTCAATCCCCGGCCCTGGTATCTTAAAAAAAAAAAAAAAAAAAACTGCATTGGTTTCCCATTACCCTTAGGATAGAACCAAATTCCTTAAGGTGTCCCACCAAGCCCAGCCATCCTGGCACCCACCAGCATCTCCAACTTCATCCTGTACCACCAGTGGCTTTGCTTTTTGTTCTTCAGGTTCTCTCATGCCATATCTCCTCTAGTCCCAGGTGCTCTCCTGCTGCCTATACAGCCTGCTTCCTTCCCTTTTGTAGTCATCTCATCACACAGATCTCAGCTCAGGTAGCACATCTGAAGTAAAGTAGAGGATGTGACTTCTTGGAGAGTATGTAGAATAGTAAGGAAAAAAGAGCCATAGTCAGAACCCCAGAGAACACCGATATTTAAGAGCAAACAGAGAAGGAGATAGAAAAGGAACTAGGGGAGTTGATGTGGCTCAGTGGTTAAGCGCTGGCTTCCCACATACAAGGTCCCAGGTTCAATCCCTGGCCCCAGGACCTGAAAAAAAAAAAAAAAAGAAAAAAGAGAAAAAACAGGTTTGAGAGAGAGGAGGAAATTCAGGAGAGATGGGGCTTCAACAAAACCCAAGAATTTCAAGGTGACAACACAGATCACTGGTGTCATGCTGCAGAGAAGTGAAGTTAGGGGAAAGTCTGAATTTAGAAAAAGCATTTTTGGTAGCAGGTTGAAGTTTAGAAGCCAGATTTTGATGGGTTAAGAAGGAAATGGGAAATGAGTAAATAGAGAATATGGATTAGTACACAGGGAAGGAGAGAGATGAGCGGTAGTTGAGCTGAAATCAGATTAGAACGATGGTTTATATTTTGATTTTTGGAAAACGGCATGTTTTAGGTTGAGGGTTTTAGGACCTTTTGGATGAAAGTGAGAGAAAACCTAACTCAAAATGGCCTAAGCAAAAAATGTATTGGCTGACATAACCAAAAGGCCAGAGGTAGGTCTGCCTTTAAGCAGAACTGGATCCAGGGGCTCAAACCATGTCCTCAGACTCAGTTTCTCTCTGTTCCTCAGATCTGCTTTCTTCTGGATTGGCTTTAGTCATTCTCTGGCAGGCCTTTTCCATGGGGGTGGCATTCGGCAGCTCCCAACTTAACAGCTCCAGCAGAGGAAGAATTTCTCTTTTTGGTTGTCCCCACAAAAGTCCCAAGTGGAATCTCATTGGCTTGGCTTAGGGCGTATGTCCATCCCTAAACAAGGAAGTGGATATGCTCTTCAGCTAGGCTGGAGGTAGGGTTAGCTCCATGCCCCAATCACATGGACTGAGAGTGAGAGAATGGCTTCCTGAGGAAAAGCATGGTGCAGTGGCCAATCAGAAAAGATGCTGCTCCACCTGAGGGAGAGGCTGAGGATGAAGAAGAGAGGAGACAAAGGAGGAACTGGGTCCTCAGGGAGATAGTCAGAAATGGGCTTCAACTTGGACCAGAAGGGAGACTCACTCCCTCTGAGAGGAGGGAGACTGAGGTGGGCCGCTGTGGGTAAGGTACCTGCTAGGGGAAGGGGACGGGGCTCAAGCGGTTGAGCTCCTGCCTACCACATGGGACGTCCCAAGTTCAGTTCCCGGTGCCTCCTAAAGAAGATGAGCAAGACAGCAAGCCCCCATGATGGGCTGGCGCAGTGAGCTGACGCAACAACGAGACACAAGGAGGAAAACAATGAGAGATACAGCAAAGCAGAGAGCAGAGGTGGCTCTAGCTATTAGGCACCTCCCTCCTACATGGGAGATCCTGGGTTCGGTTCCAGTGCCTCCTAAAAAAAAGACGAGCACACAATGAACAGACACAGCGAGCGCAAAACAGCAAGAGAGGGAGAGAGAAAAAAATCTTTTTTTAAAAAGGTACCTGTGAGCCTTTTCCTAGTGAAATAGGAGGTGGGGGGCACCTAAGAGTGAGGAAAGGAAGGTGCAGGTAGAAGCTTGAGAGCCACAGAGAAGGTGGAAAAGCAGATAGGAATGGGAAGGGGTCTGCTAGGGAATCTGCTTCATTCTCTATAACGGTCTCTTTCGGATAAGACCAAGCTGTCCCTAGCAGGCCCATAACCTGTTGGAGAAGTCAAAGAATAACCAGTGGAGTGTGCGAGAAGTGCCAGATCAGTGTTCACAGGCACTCAGAGGAAGAAGAGGGGGCAGGATGGGAGGAGGGGGCAGCTCCACTGGGAAGGGCTTGACTCCAGCTTAAGATTGGTTCTGAGAATGTGATAGGGGAGGAGTGGGATATACGGTGGTAGAGGAAGGAAGGGGCTAGACTGGGAAGGACTTCGAATACCAAGGTAGTGAACTTGGACCTCATCCTGAAGGCAACAGCTGGCCATTTTGAGCAGTAATGTGAGAAGAGGAAAGGGATGTTCTCTTAGGAAGAACTTGCTGGCTGCATGCGTTGGCTGGATTGAGTGTGGGGGATCTGCAGGAGAGTTGAGATAGTCCAAGTAGGTCATATTAAGACTGGAGCTGTGAGTGGTGGCAGCCAGGAGGTGAGGGAAAGGTTCCCTTCAGAAACCAGCAGGACATGGCAACTGACTTCCTATAAGAGGTTGTTGAAAATCAAAGCTCAGGAAACTGGATGGGAGTGAGAAGCTGACTCAAGGTCATTTTAGATGTGGTAATCGTAAAAGGAATATGCTGGAGGCCCAGGCCTTCACCCCCAAAGCCCTGCAGCTCACTCTCCCCTTCCACCCTCTCCCCACAGAAGCATTGTACTACACAGATGACACGGCCATGGCCAGGGCCCTGGTGCAGTCCCTGCTGGCCAAGGAGGCCTTTGACGAGGTGGACATGGCTCACAGGTGAGGTGGGGATGGTCTTGGGGTAAGGCAAATCAGGTGGGCAGAGTCACTCAACCTTTTGGCCAGAGCAAGGATATCCATGTGTGTCTGCGACCCCACCCTCAACAGAATACTGTTTCTGGGGCTGGTGCAGCTTCCCAAACTGGAAGTGGTGGCAATTCACGGTCGTTAGGACCCTGAGCTTCTTTCCCCAACCAGGCCAGATTTCCTCTCCCAGTCCTGAGAGGCATCTTGTAAATCCCAGCTCTGTCTCCCTTCTCTCCCCTAGGTTTGCTCAGGAATTTAGGAACGACCCTGACAGGGGTTACGGTGCTGGAGTAGTCACTGTCTTCAAGAAGCTCCTGAGCCCCAAGTGTCGTGATGTCTATGAGCCTGCCCGGGCCCAGTTTAACGGGAAAGGTTCCTATGGCAATGGAGGTGCCATGCGGGTAGCCGGTATCCCCCTGGCCTTTAGCCGTGTCCAAGATGTGCAGAAGGTATTCAGGGCGGCTGGCGTTGGCGTGTCCCCCTCCCTCCTGCCCTCCTGCAGCCTGGGTTCTGTGATAGCGGGTCTTTGCCTTCTCTGTCTTGTTCCTAGTTTGCCCGGTTATCGGCCCAGCTGACACACGCCTCCTCCCTGGGTTACAACGGTGCCATCCTGCAGGCTCTGGCCGTGTACCTCGCTCTGCAGGGTGATTTGTCCAGTGAGCACTTCCTCCAACTGCTCCTGGGTCACATGGAAGAATTGGAGAGTGATGCCCGGTCCCTCTCGGATGCCAGGGAGTGAGTATCCAGCATGGAGGTGGGGCTGCAAGTGTACTGGGGGCGGGGGATCTCTGGTATTAGTTGCAGATCCTACTTGGGTGGGAAGAAGCCCCTGTGCCTGGGCATGTGTTTCAAGGCTCTCAGGATCCCAGAGAACAAAACGACCTCACGCCTAGCCCTCTCCCCCTTCATCCCTTGTCAGAGCAGCCCACCCCTCTGCCTGGGTTTCAGCCAGACCACATCCCCAACTCACCCTGCCACGCAACCCTTTCCCCCTGCTTGGCACCTCGGACCTCCCTGGTCCCACAGGTTGGGCATGGAGGAGCATCCATACTGCAGCCGACTGAAGAAGATTGGAGAGTTTCTTGAGCAGGAGTCGGTGACCAGAGAGGAAGTGGTGTCTGAGCTGGGTGGGTAAGCCCTGACTGGTTTATTCCCCACACCTATCAGCCCATCAGCCTTCAGGGCCTGTCTTGGATTGGGGGTGTGGGGGAGGAGAGGGGGCATGGAGTCACTCCTGCAGTAACATTCCTGCCCTGGGCTGTGAAGAGACAGGGCTGTCCTTGGCAGGGTTGTGAGCTCAGCACCATCTTGCTCTAGGGCTACAGCCCCTTCAGCCTTACAGAGAAACATACCCAGAAATGGCATTTGGCTACCAGTTTTATCACTCATGTTGGTAATTTTAGCTCATTTGCTGTGTGCTGGGTACTGTGCAGAATGCTTTAGGTCCCTGATCTCACTTAATCCTCATAACAGCCTTCTCTACACCGAGGTAGATCCAGTGTTGAGACAGAAATCAGTGATAAGTAACTTTCCCAGTCACACAACCAGTAAGTGGTAGAGCCAGGATTTGAACCCAGATCATTTGACTCCAGAGCCTGTGATCACAGCCCAGTTTGAAGCTGAGGGTGTTGACCTGACTTGTGACAAGTGATAAGAAACCGGAGGACATAGGGTGGAAGTCAAGTTCGCATAATCTGGCTTCCACAGGGAATGGCATTGCAGCCTTTGAATCTGTGCCCACCGCCATCTATTGCTTCCTGCGCTGCATGGAGCCTGACCCTGAGATCCCCTCCAACTTCAATAGCCTCCAAAGGACTCTGGTCTACTCCATCTCACTTGGTGGGGACACAGACACCATTGCCACCATGGCTGGGGCTATTGCTGGCGCCTACTATGGGATAGAAGAGGTGCCAGAGAGCTGGCAGCAAAGCTGTGAGGGCTACGAGGAGACAGATGTCCTGGCCCAGAGCCTGCACCGGGTCTTCCAGAAGAGTATGTAAGGGACACAGCTGCTAGGGCACTGCCATGGCCAGTGGGACCAACTACAGCTCAGACTGGAAACTGAGTTTCTTCAGTCCTGGCTCCCCTTCCTCAGTCTACCTGTGTGGGGCTGCGTGCATCATTGGGACTGGGGTCTCTGAGGGAGGTCGTTGGGGGAGTGAGTGACAGACTTGGTGCTTCCCAGTACTGGATTTCTGGCTTGCTGCAGAGCCTTGGGCACTCCTGACCCCCCAATCAGAAGATGGAGGGACCAGGGAGGGTTTTATCTTGGAAGAATGCTTGTGGCTGTTTCCTTTAGGACATGGAATTTGGGGAGGTGGAAATGATCTGCAGTAGCATTATTTCTCCTTGTTGAGTGTTAGCCAATTTGCAGAAAGCCTGTCTTTGACTAGGCAGGGGCCCCCATGGCAGTTTTATTTGCAGTAAGGAGACAGGCATTTGGATCTAGCTGATCTGGATGCACACTTGGCCCTTGGCTGTCGTGGGCTTATTAACAGCTTCCAGTGGAAGTCGCTGAGCAATAAACAGTTCTTGGTAAACCCTACCACTGCTTCCTGTGTTTCTCCTGCCCTGAACGGATTCTTCTCCCTTAGGCACTTTGACTTTCTCAAGCTCTGCTTGTCCTTTCCCAGAAACTAGGACCCCAAACCCAAAGCCGTGAGCTGCTGTCTTGTGAAGGCCAGTTCCTCCAGGAGCTCTTCCTCCACCTGGCTGCATCACATGGCCAGGAAGGGCAGAGCAGGTGTGGTTTGGTGGTTTTTCCTGCTGGAGATCACTCAGTGGCCCAGGCAGCTGGGCCGAATGCTTTGCCCGAGGCAGTGGGCAGGAACAAGCCAGATTTTCCTGCTCTCAGCACCTGTCTCCTTGGGTTGCTCCCCAGTAGCACCTAGGCCCTGCTGAGCCAGGAATTGGAAGCCAGGCTGCCAACCTGTGGATGGGGAGGGCATGTCAGATCCCAGGACCCTGAGTAGAGTGGGTGCTGTAGCTTCACTCTGTAGCTTGGGTTCCAGTCAAAAGCCTTGCCCCACAGGGAAGTTTTGCACAGCATCCATCCTGAGGAAAGGAGAATTGAAAGAGACTGGTCCCCTCCCCTCAACTACGGGGATAATCTTTGAGCATCCTTCCCAGCCTCAGCGGAAGAGAAGCGTGAGCAGCTCTGCAGCCAGCTGAGGTTTCAGGACTGTCAGGTCCGCCTCCGGCCAGGATGGGGTGCACCACGGGGCTTGGTTTCAGGTCTACTGTCCCTAGCTTCTGAGCCTGGTAGGCTGTGAAACAGGTGCTTTCTGCCGAGGACAGCTCCCCCAGCCCTATCTAACAATATTTCAATATTGGCACTAGCCCTGCCTTCAGGAGCAAAGATTCATGATTTCATTCATAATTTGTATCAGATGTTGAAACTTGGCCTTGGGGCTTCTGAGCCAGCTGTCATGCTCCACTACTCCTGAGAGCTTGCAGGAATGTTCCCGGGAAGCTTGATCCATCTCCCCCAGCTCCAGCTGCTGCCTGCCTTTGGTTTCTTAAAATGCCTCTTGGCATTTTAGTTGGTGCGATGCCTTGGCAACTTGGGAGCATCGAGCATTTCTGATGTGTTGGCAGAGCCCAGGGCTGGGGAGCTGGGGAGGAATGCATGCTCCTAGAGGGCAGGCATACATCTGAGCCCCCCGGATGCCCTGTGGAATCCAGAGGCAGGAGATACCTCTGCATCAACACCACTTTCAGCCCAGTGCTGTTTTATACAAAGGTTTTATTGAGGTTGTATCAATACAGTCAATACTGTTGATTTTCTTTTCAAAAAGAAGTCCTAATTTCTTTGACTCCCAAGTTCATTTTTCCCAAATCTGCCTGACAGGACACAAAATAGGTATGTAGAGAACTGAGCTACCTATTCCAAGTTAGAAGTTCCTAATGGCAAACATTTAAACAATCTTAAAGAAAAAATTAATCAGAATATAAAAAACACACAAAGTAACATGGCTTTCATAGTTAAAACCTGACATCATTTATCAAAACTAGTCAAAGTGGGCACCTGGAACTAAAATCCCATAAACACCTCAGAACCGTCAACCACCCCTCCCTTCAGGAATAAAACTTGGCAGAAGCGCAGCCTTTTTTCTGCCTCCCTGGGTACCATCCCTAGTTCCCTGATCTCCCACTGGGAGCTGATTAATTTCTGCTAATCTAACCCCTCCCTAACACGTCAGACTCAGGTGGCATTGACCTCAAAAAGGAGGCGGTTGAGCAGGGGACCCCCACACGTATGGCTTAAGACTCCTTAGCTAGTTCTCTTGGGTGTTGGGGAGTAAGAAACGGCAAGAACCCCAGCCAGTACCGCTCCTTGAAGAGTCACTTGAGTAGATTTGGGTTCTCATTTCCCTTTTGAAAGTTAAAGTGAGCCATCAAATAGTGGCTTTGTTGGGAGAAGTTGTGGGCAGAGGAGGAGAACTGGCAAGGGGCCTGAGGGACCCACAGCTCAGCGAGTCACAAGCCAGCAGTCACCCTCCATTTTCAGCATGGACAGTTTGGAGCTGGCCAGAGTTGCAGCAGTTCAACAAGCTCTCACACTGAATGAACCAGGGGCACCCTTGGTACACAGAAGTGGGTCAGCTTGGTGAGGGCTGAGGGAGAGGCCTTGAGCCACTGGAAAACTGCCAGTCCTTGCCTGGGCCGAGCATGCCCACCTTCCGCCCCAGCACTCAGCTGCTTAGCTTTAGGGGCTGAGGGGATGGGAGGAAGTGCCTATTTCCTGCAGTGGGGCACTGGCTGGGGGAAAACATCCAGAGCCAACTCATTCCAAAGGGCCCTGCTGGCACCCTTTCTCTCAGCCTTAAGCCTCCTGGGCCCTAACCCTTCTTAGAACAGGAAATTGGAACCAGAGGGTGGAAGAAGAGGGAACCCCCCCCCGCGCCCCCATTAACCTCCTCATACCCACACATACCACCATGTGGTTCTTGCTGAGGAAAGGCAGGTGAGAGTCTCCAGCCCCAAGCTTACGTGCACCTTGTTCAGCAGACCAAGCAGGTGGCTTCCTGCTGGGGGGCTGCTTGGGTCGGGGGCGGTGAGGACACCCCTCACAATTCTGGCTGAGAAAATCAGCTCCCTCCCCCCCACCCCCCACCCCAGCAGGTGAAGAGGCGGAAGGGAGGAGCACTCAGGTTTGCTGATTGTTGAAACCGCCTCATGCCAGGGTCAGTGCCAAACACCTCACAGTTTGAGCTTTCTGGCCCCTGGCTGTCCCTAGGGCCTGTGTGATTGCAGAGCCAGCGCCGGCAGAGGCAGCACGAGGTGGAGAGGGGTGTGAGTAGCTGCTGTCCTGCTCAGACCCCAGGCCCTCCCCCTCGCAACCCTTTCCTGTGGCTGCAGGAAAGGGGGTCGACCCTTTCCAGGCGCCTGCACAGTCTGCCACACGCTATACCCCTGGGCAAGCTGACACCACAGCATCACTGCTGGGTATCAGGCT
Source organism: Tolypeutes matacus (assembly GCA_026826555.1). NCBI lineage: Eukaryota > Metazoa > Chordata > Mammalia > Cingulata > Chlamyphoridae > Tolypeutes > Tolypeutes matacus. The sequence continues at coordinate 29,867,588 of JAKSZT010053883.1, forward strand.
AGGCAGGGTATACACACTGGCTACTTCCATGGTTTCCCTCCTCTCCCTTTTCCCTGGAGGGAAACAAAAACTCATCAAGAAATCCACCACCATATGCCAGAAGTCCCAGGAGAGCCAAAGAGCCCCAGCCAGAGCTGGGAGGGAGGCCATGCCCCAGTCCTTGAGCAGGTGCCGCCCAGGGACCAGCAGGAAGGACAGGACTTGGGTGGGTGGGGGAGCTCAGCCCCTCCAGCTCCATGCCGGAGGAGCAGCAGCCTTCCCAGTTCTATCCAGAGCCCACGACTCCCACCAGGGCAGCTGGGCTGAGTGTCCAACCAGGCAGGCCAGGAAAGAGGGCACAATCCCAACACTGCCCAGGCATTTGAGGGAGAGACTCGGGGAGAGAAACTCGGGCCCGCCTCTTCCAGAAATAATCTCAGCCTGCATGGAGAGAGAAAGCCAGTCAGTGTCCTCTGGCCAAGGCCACAGCTGCCAGTGTTCAGCCTTTGGTTTTTTCCTTTAAATGGAGGTTCTCTGTAACCGGAAAAGTCTCTCTACCACTAAAGAGAAGGAGGCCAGGGCAGCGGGGCGCCCACGGGTTATGTGGGGCAGAGCAAGAATCCTGAAAAGGAGGAGTGGATGTACTCAGTGGAGTAGAGGCCATTGGCCTGGTCCGAGGGCATCTGCACCCAGACCTGGTCGTTGGGCCTCAGCTGGAGCACAGCCCCCCCAGACGCCTGGTCCAAGTAGCCTTTCTTGTACTCGTCGTAGGTGTAGGTGGCTGGCACATTGTTCTTGTACAGGGCCACCCACACACTGGTGCCCTTGACATGCACGTGATACGCAAAGTAGTAGACACCACCCACAGGGCAGGTGAAGATGCCAGTGGCTGGGTTGTAGCCACTGTGGCCATTGTAGAGAGTCCGGTCAAATTTAACAGGCATGCCTGAGGCCGGAAAGGGGGAGGTGAGCACGGCGGTGAAGGCGGGCGTGGCGTGGGCCGACAGCTCGCCCAGCCCAAACTGCGGCTTGCCCCCCTTGCCCAGCGCAGCGCCCTCCACGCCACCGTTGGGCAGGTGCAGGCCTGCAATTCCAGTCTCATCGAAGGCCCCAGGGGCGCCAGGGGGGCCAGGAGGTCCCGGAGGCCCTGGGGGGCCCGTAAGCCCCGGGGAGCCGGGAACTCCTGGAGGCCCCGTGGGCCCAGCCAGGCCAGGCTCCCCCACCTTCCCTTCTCCTGGGGGCCCTGGCAGGCCTGCTTCACCCTTCAGGCCTGGCAGACCTTGGGGCCCGATGGGCCCAGCTGGGCCTTGGAGTCCTGGGATCCCTGAGGGGCCTCTCAGGCCAGGCTGCCCAGGGAGCCCCAAGTCGCCCTTCTGCCCAAGAGCTCCTGCCACTCCTGGTCCCCCAGGACGACCCGCAAAACCTGGCTCGCCCTTGGGACCAGTTGGTCCAGGGGGTCCGTGGGCCCCAGGAAGCCCCCTCTCTCCTGGGATCCCAGGCTTCCCAGCCAGGCCACTGGGTCCCTGGTCACCCCGAATGCCAGGCACTCCTGGGGATCCTCCAGGCCCTGTCTCTCCCTTAGGCCCAGGGGGCCCACGTCTGCCAGGGAGCCCTGCAGACCCAGGAAGTCCAGGAGGGCCCCCGAGGCCCTGAGGGCCCTGTTCCCCAGGCTCTCCATCCTCGCCTGGCTCACCCCTGTCCCCCAGGAGCCCTGGGACCCCAGCGGGGCCCCTGTCCCCCTTGGGGCCTGGAAGTCCTGGCATCCCATAGCCAGTAGGGCCTATTAGGCCAGGGGTGCCCCGGGCCCCTGGCTCCCCTTTGGCCCCTGCTGGGCCCTGTGGCCCTGGTACCCCTGCTGCCCCTGGCACCCCCACACCACCCACCCCAGGGGGCCCCCTTGGGCCCACAGCCCCAGGCTCCCCACTGGGGCCTGGTACCCCGGGAGCCCCAGATTCACCCTTGTCTCCAGGGGCCCCAGGAAGCCCATCCAGACCTGGTTTGCCCACGCCAGCTGGACCAGGGAGGCCAGGGGGTCCAGGAGCACCCCCCTGTCCTGGGGGCCCAGGCAGCCCTGGCTGACCCACTCCATTATCCCCCTTGAGGCCTCGATCACCCGGGGACCCTGGCTCCCCATGGGGACCTGGTTCCCCCCGGAATCCTGGGGGCCCTGGCACCCCCTGGGGCCCTGGTTTTCCAGGGACAGCAATGCCTGAGGGCCCAGGGAGGCCAGGGGGTCCTGGGGGTCCCCGGAGGCCCTGATCCCCTCGTATCCCTGGCTCCCCCTGAGGCCCCGGCTGCCCTGGTGGTCCGGCCTTGCCAGGGAGCCCTGGGGGACCAGCCTTGCCCATCCGAGAGAAGCCAGGGGGCCCGGCAGGGCCAGGCTGCCCATGTAGCCCTGGCTTTCCAGTGCCTGGTTTTCCTGGGAAGCCAGGAGGGCCAGGAGGCCCTCGAGGCCCAGGCTTCCCAGGGGGGCCAGGCTCTCCTTTCAGGTCCATCGGCAGCAACGGCAGAGGCATTTCTGAGACAGAGAGAGAGAGAGAGAGAGAGAGATGCAAGAGGGTGGGTGTCAGGGGCCTGGGCATCGGGGACAGGGGACCCAATCCCCGACACCAGTTGGGTACACTGGGAGAGGTCAAGGTGCTATATCTGCTCATGAAGACCAATCCCTGGTTGCCCTCTCTACACACCCCTCCCCACCCTCATGGAAGATAGAGTTTGGGGGTGTCCCCGTGGCCATCTTGGGGCCCGCAGGGCATCCTCATCCAGGGCTTCTAGCACCAGCCCTACCCAGGCCAGGCCTTACCCCTGAGCCGGGTGGGTGAGGGGCTCTCATCCCTGCATGGCAGGGGGTAGAACAGCCACCAGGTGGCAGCAGCAGCTCACCTTGGAGCCAGTGGGAGCAGAGCCCCCCAACTTCCCAAACATCTTCCCACCTTCCTCCGCCCCATCTGAAGACCACCTCTGCCAACTAGCTGCACATCGTTTCCAGGCACTCTGGGAGTGGGAGGCCCTGGACCAGCATAAGGCAGAAAAGGGAATGGGAAGATCTTTGGTGGGATAGAGGGTTGTGGTAAGGATTAAGGGGTCTGGCGGGATCTGATGGGGTCAGGAGCGGTTTGAGGCGCTGTGGGGTGGGGAAGCGCTCACCCAGGTACTGGCCCTTGCCCTCGCGGAAGGGCGGTCCCACAGGTCCTTTCTGCATGGGCTGCACGTGCTTCACGGGGGTGTAACCCGCTCCCCCACCGGCCCCGCCGCCAGTGGCCGCCCGCAGCCTGCTCCCCAGCACCAGCAGCAGCAGCAGCAGAGGTGGCGGTGGTGGAGACAGGGGCATCGGAGCCCCCCGCATGGCGTCTGGGCGTGTGCTGCAGGGAGGAACAGAGGGGCCCATCACATGTCAGACCGTGGCTGGACTGGCACCGGGCCCAGGTGCTCACAAAGAGACGATGGGAACGTATATATTATTCCCATGCCATCCCCCACAAGTCTACAGGAGTTAGCTCCGCACCTTCTCCCAAACCTGCCCCCAGCTCTCCATCCCCCAGGCCATCCCCCAGGCTGGCCTCACCTGGACAACAGCTTCCTCTCTGCCTCCCCCCACCAGTCACTCTCTGCATCCAGACATGCTTCCCAAAGCACCAATCTGACCTTGGCCACCCCCTGGGAAAAACCCTTTGCTAACACCCGCTACCACCAGGCTAACTCTCTGCCAGGCACTGGCTCGACTCTTTAGCAGTATGAATTCACTTCATCCTCAAAACATTCTAATGAGGTACTATTATTGCCATCCCCACTTCCCAGGTAATAAAACTAAAGCAAAGGCCACTTGGAAGCAGAAATGGGATCTCACTTAGGTCTCTCTGACTCCACATTAGGTATGTCCTCCCAGGCTCCCCACTGCCTTCATAATCAAGTCCATGGTGCTTAGCATGGCATTTGAGACCTGTATCATCGAATCTGCCTGTATCTCCAGCCCTATCACCCACGGCTCCCACCACCCCTTTCTCTGCACCCCAAGCCCCAGTATCACAGAATTCCTTACAGCTTCCAGACACCAGCCCTCACAGTTCTGGGCCTTTGCTTCCACTTTTTCTCTTTCTGCAATATTCTTCCCCTTTTTGCCACCTGGCAAACTCCTCTTCATCCTTCAAGGCCCAGGGAAGCTGTCCCCCCTTCCCCTATGAAGCCTTCTGATAGTTAACCCCTTACTCCTTTGAGGCCCAGGCCTGTCCCTGTCACAGCATTTAGCTCAGCTCTGATAACAAGGCCTGGGTACAGGAAAAGCACAGGCTCTGGATTCACAGCCAGCCTGAATCCTCCACTCATAAGCTGGGTGAGCTTGGGCAAGAGAGTTCCACTCTGGGACCCTCAGTTTCCTTATCTTTAAATGAGATAACATTTGCACACAAAAACATGTACACTAGTATTTATAGCAGCATTGCTCAGAATAGACAAAAAGTGGAAACAACCCATGTGTCCATCACCAGATGAATGGATTTTTACAAGGTGGTATAGGGGAGCGGGTGTAGCTTGGTGGTTGAGTGCCTGCTTTCCATGTATGAGTGTATGAGGTCCTGGGTTCAATCCTCAGTACCTCCTAACTAAACAAATAAATTTTTAAAAGGTAGTATAGCCATGGAATATTATTCAGCAAACAAAAAGAAAGAAAGAGAAGAAAGAAGGAAGGAAGAAAAGAAGAAAGCTAAGACATGCTACAACACAGATGAAACTTGAAAACATTATTAAGTGAAAAAAGCCAGCCACAAAAGGCCACATATGATGTGATTCCATTTGTATGAAATGTCCAGAATAGGCAAATCTGTAGAGACACAAAGTAGGTTAGTGGTTGCCAGGGGCTGGGGTAGGGGAGAAAAAGGTTTCTTTTTGGGGTGATGAAGATGTTCTAAAATTGATTGTGGTGATGGTTGCACAACTCTGTGAATCTATTAAAACCTTTGCATTGTCCACATTGGTCAATCGTATAGTATGCAAATTTATCTCAACAAAGCTGTAATTTTTTAAAAAGGTAGGGAGGATAACAAGAGTACCTGATTTTCTCGGCTGCCATGAGGTTAGCCTGGCTCCCAGTGGGCACCCATCAACATTTGAATGAGGGACTGTTTGGCCTTTTTCACATCCAAGGCAAGTCCCACTTCCCCGTGCACTCCTGCTCTGAGCTCCCCTCACCCCACCCAAGGACTCTGCACCTGTGCCTGGCGGTGGGTGGAGGTGGGGTGGTCCCACACCCCTGGGGTTGCACAGGAGGTACAAAGCCCTCCCTGGGCAGGCTGGGGCTGCAGCTCACAGCTCCCCCAGGCGCAGCACCAGATGGAGCTTTGCAGGACTGAACCCAGTGCTCCAGGGAAGGTACCAGAAGCTGCCAGCCCAGCACCCAGGTTCAAATCCCAGCTCTGCCAATAACCTGCTCTGTGACCTTCATCAGGTCACAGTCTCGCTGAGCCTCAGCATAACAGCAATACCTGCCACTTACGGGGCTCCCTGCCTGCCAGGCCCATACTCAGGGCTTCAATCCTCTCGACAAGCCCCTGAGGCGCATGCAATTATTATCCTGCATTTTATAGATGTAGAAATGGAAGCCCAGACTGAGAATCTTGTCCAGGCCAGATGACTCGGAAGTGTCAGGGCTTCCTCCAAAGCCTGCCCTCAACCCAGGCCACCTGCCTTGTCTGAGACTGGACCGAGGCCAGAATTCCACGAGGCTGGGCCACGTCAGCCTGAACGCCAAAGGAATATTTTGCCAGGCTCTGTCCTAAGTGTTTTAAGTTTAATCCTCGTACAATCCTGGGAAGCAGACATTATGTTACTGTCTTAGAGCTCAGGAACCTGGGGTGAGGTCACATGGTCAGAACCCAGACCCAGGCAGTCTGGCCCCTGAGCCCCCACCCTGCCCCCCATACCGTCCCACCTCTCCTCAGCAGCCTGCACTGGCACCTGAACTGCTGGGGGCCATTGGGGTTAGGGGTGCTCACCCACACACAGAGCCGGAAGGTGATGGGGGAGCAGGGGAGCCGCCTGCGCAGGCAGCTGCAAGCAGGAGGAGGGGCGTGAGCAGCTGCTGGTCTAGGTGGGCCAAAGGCCAAGACCCCGCCACCCGCCACAGGATGACCCAGGACGGTCCCGCCTCTGGGGAAGCCTGAGCGCCTTCCCTCACGGAGGGCGCCTAAGGTAAGGAGGACTGTGGGAGAGCACCCCACGTCTAATCAGCACCCCTTCCCCGAGCTAACCACTTTCATCCCTTCTTGGTAATAGAGGGTCTCCAGGGACCCTTATTACCTCAGGGAGCTCCCCTGACCCACCCATGTGGCTCCCTGAGCTCAGCTCATCCAGCCTGCTCTGTGTGCCGCCCCTTGGACACCGAGCACAGGGTCTGACGCCAGGGTCCCAGAGTAGGTGCATGACGAGACACGCACCCCCTGGATGAGATAACAGCTCTCACGCTTGCTGAGTGCCAACCACCTGCCAGGCACCCTCGGAGATGCTTTCCATTCAATACGTGACTTAATTTCCACCACAGCCCTGGGAAAGAGGTGCTACCAGTACTCTGGAGAAGTAATGCCATGCGTACCAGAACGAGGGCCCGGGTGGTGGGGTCAGGATTAGAGCAGAGGTCTGTAAGAACCTAAACTCTTAGCCACAGTGACAGATTGCCTTGAGCAGGAGGAGGTGTGGGAGGAGGGAGGGAGAAAGGCCCGGCGAGGGAAGGGGAGGAGGGAGCACAGAAGCAAGACAGAGTCGCCAACTTGAGAGTCTCCCAGCTCCAAGCTGCCTGTGGGTTTGAAGAGGGAAGGATTCCTCCAGCTCCCAGTTAGAAGGGGAAGCTGGCACATGCCAGTCCAGGCAGAGGTGGGGGTGTGTGGACATGAGCACATGGCAGTGCAAAGGAGTGTGCTGAGCCTGGTCGAGGGGCTCCAAAAAGAAGTGACGCCCCTGGAATTGTATGAGGCCCAGTGGGACAGGCTGGCCCTCCCCCAAGCCCCCTCAGAGCCAAGGGTGCCTGGATGCCTCTGAGCCTCATGCCTGCCTGTCTCCCTTTTCAGTGTCGCCCCCTTTCCTCCCCCCACCCCTCCCAGGCTCCCTGCGGATCCCTGAGGCCTTCCACCTCTACTGTTTCTCCACCTGGCTAACTCTTAACTTTTGCTTAGACATCCTCCGGGCAGCCTATGGGATGCCTGCCTTGGGCTCCCTGGTGCCTGAGGATCCCCATAGTAACTCTTATTTCTCCCTGTAGCTCTCCCACACTACCTGCCACACCCACCACCCCATGCCCGGCACAGCCCCTGGCTGGCACACAGCGATGCTACGTAAGTGTCTGATGAACTGACTCCCTGTCAGATTGAAAGAACATACCAATAGCACGGTCTCTTACTCAGACTTCGCGCAGGTGCAGGCTGACCACTCAGGGATCCCCTTCCCCAGGCCCAGAAGGGCTCACCTTGGCTGGAATGGAAAGGGATGGGGCATTCGCATGGGCTGAAACAAAGAACTTTAGCAAAGAATGATCAGGTCTGGGAATAGAGGTGCAAACAGAACCATTCAGTCGTTTGCTCCTTGCTGTCCCCATGGGGAATAGTGGCCGAGAGCTGCCCCTAAGCTAAGCAAGGGGGTTCATCACCCTCTCTGGTGACCTCCTGGGAAGTGGAGGCAGGAGCCAAGGTAGCTGGGAAGGGGGCAGGGCTGGCAGGGGCAAGGTGGGACACTTACAGGAGACGCTGATTCAGGGGATTGAGCTGTGGCGGCAGCAGGGTGGACGCAGTGTTTGGACAGCTGCAAGTCCTTAATGGGGATTTCTCCCCCCTTTTCAACAAATCCCCATAAAACAGCATTTCGTCCAAGTCAGTGTTTCTGTGGTGGACTGGGCCTCCTCCTGGGGAGGTCGAGGAGGCCAGCAGGGAGTAGGTAGCACCCCAGAGCCTTCAAACCAAAAGGGTGGGGGACCAATAGGCCCCAGCAGGAAGAAGTGGTGTGGACGCAGACCCCCTCCCCATGGCCATGGCTGAGGGAAGGGCAAGGGGCACCAGCTAACAGTGGCCCCTTCCCAGCAGCCCCCTCTCAAGGGTCCCAACCCAAGGGTTAGCATAGGGGGCAACTTAAAGACCTGCCCACTCCCCACCCCATTTCATAGATGAGCAATTAGAGGTCCAGATCAAAAGGGAGGCCTGGGGCCAAAAAGAGGGGTTCTGAGCCCCCAGCCCCCACCCCCACCAGACCCTGCAGGGGTGTGGCTGGTATGGCCCAGGCAGCCCAGACTTGGGCAAAGAGGCCCCAGCAGCCCCCCTCCAGAGTGGGGGGGTGGAACACAGCCCAGCACAAGCTCCTGCTGCTCCAAGCCCCCACCCACCCACCCACCCCAGACACGGCGGCGGCGGCTGCAGCTGAGGGAGCAGTGGGGAGCGCTTGGGCAGCCCCGGGGCCTGGCCAAACCACAGGTATGTTATGAGACGCTTCCTGTTGTGGAGACATTTCTGCGGGATCCGGCTGCCCTGCTTGCTCACCCAGTGCCTCCTGTCTCCCCAGTCACCCAGCCTTGCTCTCTGCTCTTCCCCAGGTCTCTGGCCCTGACTCCATTCCTCTCTCTCTCTCTTTCACCTCTACAGGTGAGCAACATTTTTGTGTAGGCTCTCCCTAGGGTGGGCTCAGTCCAGAGAGGCCCTAAAGCCCTCCTAGGTCCAGGCAGTCCCATCAGAGCCACTTATCAGCTGTGTGGTCTTGGGCAAGTAACTTAACCTCTCTGAATCCAGTGTCCTCATCTGTAAAAGGATCAGCTGAGATGATCTGAGCCACCAGCCCTCCAGGTAGGCTGCCCAGTCCTGCATCCCTGATGGCCAGGAAGTCCTCCCTTCAGTCTAACTGCAACCCCTCTTGCTGCAGAGTAACATCTTCCTTTAATTGCTTCAAAAACTCAGGTGGGGGAAAAAAAAAAAAAGAAAGAAAACTCAGGTGAGTTGCTGTCAAAGGGTCAGGGAGCACACAGCCTGCTCAGGACTAGGACCAAGGCCAGGCCTCCCCCAGCTCCAAGATGTGGATCTGAAGGAGCTGCTCTCCTTGTCCACTGAGTATGAGGCCCAACCTCCATTGCCCAGCTGCTTCAGACTTTTCCAGGGTTCCTGAGCCCCAATGCTCCCCACCTCTCTCCCACTCATGGAAATTGGAGAGCCCTCTCCCATCCCCCTTTCCTGAAGGGGGTCCTGTTTCCCCCATCCACATGTCCATACAGACCTAACTAACCCCTTCCCCAGCACCTACTCCCATCTCCCTCCAAGCCCTTTCAGGCAACCTCTTGAAAGAACGACCCCCACTCGCTCCTCACTCCCCACCATTCACCTGTGTAGCTGCTTCTCCCTGGCACTGAACCCCACCCTGTGACCTTGCTCTCCTTCTTCAGATTCTTCTCCTCTCCCTTCCCCTACCCACCCTGCAGACCCAAGCTTGTCCCAAGGTGCTGGATCAGACTTCACCTCTCCTCTCTGGATGTTTTTCCCATGGTTTCTAGCTCTCACCAGCTACCATGGCTCCATCACCAAGGATTCCCCCTGACTGTCCCTCAGATACCTCCACTCAGACTGCTCTCATTACCTTCTTCCTCACTACCTGCTTTTCCCCCACCCCCCAGATGCCCAGCTCCCCCAGATGACCAGGTCAGAAATCTAGACTTCCTTCCTTACAGGGCAGGAAGGAATCTAAACCACACAGTGCCTTGGTGCAATTAGAAAATGTAGTCCCTCCTTTCAGGAGACTCAGCCCCTACTCACTGCCTTTCCTGGGTGTCCTTGTGCAGTAACCAACCTGCACAACTGTATATGGCAGCCCGATTTCCTTTCTTCTCAAACCCCTAATCCAATCCTGTGAAATTTGTCTCCTCTATATTTCTCACATTTGCTCCATCTCCTTCTCCACAACCTCTGCTTAATACAGATCTTGCTCTCTCCCAACACAGAGCCCAGTGCCTGTCACATCCCAGCCACTCAGTAAAGATTTGTTAAATAAATTAAATGACCAAATCTTCCTCTGGGATATCAAAACAGTCTCTGAACACGTCTCTCCCTAATCCCCAGCTTCTCTGTTTCCCTCAGTGCTTCCTATATATACTCCAACCATGCTTCTTAAACTTTTGCCTGCATCAGAATCATCTGGAGGGCTTTTTAAAACACAGGTTCCTGGGCTCCACCTCCAAAGTTGCTGATTCAGTAGGGGTGAGATAGGGCCCAACATCTGCATTTCTAACAAACTCCCAAGTGACACTGATGCTGCCCACCCATGGCTCACACTGGGCACCACTGCTCTATATGATTGATTTCTGTAAAGCCCACTTCTGCCCTTGGCCCTCCCTTGCTCTGGATTCTCCAGTAGCTCCCTAGTACTGACAGGATAAATTCCAAAGTTATTCATTCTAGATTTCACATGGCCTCCTGTAGGAAGAGGCAGACTTCATACTTGGTAGATGTGGACCAGTTAGGATGGAGAGAATAAATAGGGAAGAGAGACTGATAAGGAGCCCAGCAAAGCCCTTCCTCCACGGCTCTGCATTGTCAAATCCAGGCCCTTGCCTGCCTGTGTGTGTTTCTCTGCTCCTATCTCTGCATCCCCATCTCATCTGTCTGCCCAGCTCCATGTCTCCATTTGTCTGTGTCCTCACTTAGGACCTTGTTCCTAGATCCCTGCTTGAGTTCCAATCTCTATAAATGTCTAGTTGTTAGTCACTTGGCAGAACCCTCCAGAAGACCAGCACTTATGGTCCATACCTGCTCATGCAAAGTCAGGACTCCCTGACCTCCCTGGACCGTCCCTGAGCAGACTCACAAGGTCTGGGCAGGGACATAGAGGTCCAGTGCCCGTGAGCTGAGCGCGCTATCCTGCTGGGTCACTATGAGCCCTTAGCTCCACTTGCTCCCTTTCCCCCCATTTAAATTTACAGGTGACAGGATTGTTCCAAAGCTGAGGCGCTGCCTAGAATCTCAGAGTTGGGGTGGAGGGAGGTGGTCAGGCTGGGGCAGAGCTGCCTGGGAGTCCCCTCATCAACCAGGTTGTTGCCTAGACAGGAAAGCTGCCCCCTGCCCACCTTATCTGCCCTACCAGGCTTCAGTTCCACTCAAGGGTCCCAGCAACTCTCACCCTTGCTGGTGAGCCTCCCAGACCACAGAAGACCTCAATTTGGGGGAGCAGCCCTGGAAGGAGGCTTGAAGGACAGGTCAGAGTTCAACGTATTCATAGGAGTGGATGATGGTAGAACATTCCGGGCTGAGAGCAGAGCAAAAGTCTGAGCAGGGAAGACTAGAGGACTTCTAAGGGGAGGTGTCTAAGAGTCCACAAACCTGTGGGTCTGGAACTTAGGGGAGAGAAAAAGGCTGGACATTAGAATGTGGGTTCACTGGTGGGGGGGTGCTGCAGCCTGGACAAGGAGCACAGACTCACCCCTGGGCAAAATACCCATGTTTAGGGAGTAAGAGGAGCCTACCACACCCCAGGACCTGGCACCCCAGGATCCAGACACCTCAAGCTTCTCACTGCTTCCCTGTATCAGCCTTCTTGCCTTTGCCTGCATGATCCCCATGGTCTGGATTCTCTTTCTGCCTTTTTCCCCATTTAAGACCCAGCTCCAAGGCCTCCTCTTCCCAGCAGCCTCCTCGCCTCTCTCAGGCAGAACAGCTCCTCCTCCTGGGCACCTGGCTGCATGAATAGCACGTAGCATTTCCTGCCCCTGTTGCCGTCCCCACCCCAGCCCCATCTTGGACTAGAGTGGACTCCCTTCAGTTTGCAACCTGTGTGCTCTAGCTCCAGCCAGACCTGCAGTGGGAAGAAGGCCCTTTCTTCTCTTTGGCTCTTCCTGAGTCCTTCTCTGCTGAGGGCCGGAGGGGGCTTAGACTGAACCTCCCTCCCCACAGGTGACTGGGTCCAAGCACCAAAGGATACCAGGGCTCGTCCTGATCCACTCTCCAGGCCCCCGGCCTCTGCCCATCTCTGAGCCTCTGGATACCCCACTTTTCCCCCAGGGGAACATCTCGGGGCAACAAAGTGTCCAGGGAGGTAAGCACAGCAAGGCAAGGGCAGATGAGCCAGAAGTGGCCTGAAAGTGGGCAGAAGCCAGGGCCAAGATGTATCCTCAGCCTGGCCACCAGGGGGCCTTGGCTGGTGCCAGCCCTCCTTGGACTTCTGACTGGGACAGAACATCCTGAACATTCTGGACATCTGAGGGTCAGAGCCCCCCAGACCCAGCCATCCCCAGACCTCAGGCCAGGCCAGGCAGGGCCTCCTTGGCAGCCAATCCTTCTGGTTCGCATTTGCGGCCCTTTCCGGAGCACCACCCGCCGCCTGCTGCCTCCCCACGCCTGCCAAGATTCCTGGGCCTCCGCGGCTTCCCCGCACGGTGGTGGCGGCAGGAGGGGCCAGGCAGGGCAGGGAGGGGGCCCAGTGGGAGTGCGGCCAGGCCACTGCTCCCGGGCCCAGCCAAGCAAACACCAGCAGCGCAAGGGAGCCCAGGCGAAAGAGTTCACAAATGAGAAAAGGCTGCTTCCGAGTTGGGCCGGGGTTTTAAAGCGCAGGACGCAGGGAGCTGAGGTCACCTGCAAAAGGGCCTGCCCGGGAGGATGCCCTGGGTCTGGGAGGAGCGAGGTTAAAGAGCAGCAAGCCACGGCCTCATCCAGCCTGGGCTATTGGGAACCCTACACACCCCCAAATCCAGCTTACCTTTCAGGTTGGAGGGGCCTCAGAAGGTCCCAGAAGAGACAGGGCCTGAGGAGAAAGAAGAAAACCATAAGGAAGATGACAGAAGCCTGGGAGGTTCCTGCCTCAACCTGCAGCCAGCCCAGTGCTGCGGGTTTCTTCCCAGGAGCCCCTGCTGGAGCACTGGCCCAGCCTGTCTCCCTCCCCTCAGGAGCTAGGGTATGTGCCCCACACTTGGCCAACTCCATTCATTCCATGCCCACATGCAATGCCCACTGGGTGCCGGGCCCTGGACTGATGGAATTCCTCCTGGCCTAGGGCTGGGCTGAGGAAGCCCCTTCTGGGCACAGGGGTCCATATTGGAGAAGTCCCTTTTGTATGTCAGGCCCTGGGCTGGGGAGGCCCCTACTATGGACCATGGTTCATACATGGTACAGAGCAGGAAGCACGGCCTCCACCTTGAGTTTCCTTGGAGGCTCCATGGAGGAAGGGACATTGGAGCTTGATAAGTAAGGAGCCTGAAAGGCAGGAAAAGTAAGAAAAGGAATTTCAGGCTTTAGGAAGTAGCTTGGCAGATACAGGGAAAGGCCAGAAGTGCCATGGGGTTGGGGAGGTCAAGCAGGAGCTGACAAGGCTGGGACAACATGGTGATGAGCCTTGAATACCATGCCTGGATTTCTCTGGAAGGCAGTGGGGAGCCGTGGAAGGTTATAGAAAGGGGATATGATGCCAGAGCCCTGAATGGGCAGGGTTATGTCTCAAGCCCTAGTCCAGGTCACACAGCTGTCCATAGAGGAGCAGGGGCTGCAGTCCAGGCCCAGACGTGACTCCTGAGAGGACAGGGAGGGGACGCCCAGCCAGCCCACCTGGCAGGGAGGCCTGCCGGCAGCGTCACTCTCTCCCCCAGCTGCTCACTTGCCTCTGCCCACTCCCATGGAAACTCTGACATCCTGGCTGTGTCTCTCCCTACAGAAGCAGCCAGATACTGAATCCAGCAGTTCCTAGGCCTTCTCCCCAACTCAGCTGAGCCCTGCCTCCGTCCCTGCCACTTGGAGCACCATGACCCCGTGGGATGGGTCATGTGGCCATTTCCTGCCTAGCTAATGGAGCCTGAGTGGGAGGTCCTCACAGCCCAGCTTAACCCCAGCTTCTCTGGTCCTATTCCCTTTCCCCCACCATGAGGCTCAGGGAAGCAAAGTGACATGTTGGATCTGGGCTTTGAAGGATGAACAGGGATTGAACCAGGTGGTGGTGGGGAGGAATAATCTACCCAAGTGGGGGGAACCGCCTGTGTGAGGAAGTGAAGGAGTGAAAGCCCTGAACGCATTCAGAGGATGGAGATAATTAAAACAAAACCAACCCATAAACAAAATGAAGTAATCGTAGCTAACATTTATTGTGCACTCACTATGTGCCAGGCACTGTTCTGGGATCTTGGCATGGATTATCTCATTTAATCCTCACAACAACCCAATGATGCAGCTACTTTATCTTCCTTTCCACATATGGGAAAACCAAGGGACAGAGAGGTTAAGAAACTGGCCCTGGGTCACACAGCTCATGAGGGATACAGCCTGAATTTGAAACGAGGCTGCTGGCTCCAGAGCCTGGGTTCTTAACCTCTCCATTAGACAGAAGATTTAAGGTGAGTAGGGCTGGCTGGTTTCAGACTCTGAAATGCCTTAAATACCAAGGATCAGATACATGCTACAACCTGGATGAAACGTGAAGACATTATGTCGAGTGAAATAAGGCATATACTCAAAAGAATTGAAAGCAGGGACTCACCTGTATACTAATGTTCATAGTAGCACTATTCACAATGACTAAAAGGTAGAAGCAACCCAAGTGTCCATAAACAGATGATTGGATCAACAAAGTGTGGTTCTATGGGTACAATGGCATATCATTCAGCCATAAAAAGGAATGAAGTTTTGATACATGCTACAACCTGGAAGAACCTTGAAAACACTGTGCTAATTGAAATAAGCCAGATACAAAGGAACAACTATTATATGAATATGCCAATTAAAAGAGACAGAAAGAAGATTACAGGGTTCTGAGGTGGGAGTGGGGATAGGAAATGGGAAGTTTCTGCTTAATGGGTACAGAGCTTCTGTTTGAAGTGATGGGGAAGTTTTGGTAATGGATGGTAGTGATGGCAGTACAACATTGTGAAAATAATTAACACCACTGAATTGTATACTTGAAAGTAGTTAAAATGGGAAATGTTGTGTTGTGAATATGTTACCATAATAAAGATCATATATATATATATAAAACAGAGACCCAGGCCCAGCCTAAAGCTGGTTCCCCATCTTCTCCACCCAATCCAGCCCTTAATAATAATCTCTAAATCCAAAGTAAATTTTATGTACCAGACATAGTACTCAGCCTGTTCCAGGCATTATTTTATCAAACCCTCCTATAATCCTGTAAGGCGGGAATTGGTGCCCCTTATAACTGAGGAGGAGCATTGAGACCCATAGAGATGACATCCATTATCCAAGGTCACAGGACTAGGAAGCAAAGGGGGCAGGATTTGAACCCAGGTTGGCCCAGCCCCAAGATGGTGAAACCCCTCCCTGGAGACCTCAGCAATGGGCCCTGCTCCCCTCATCTCCTCTTCCCCCACCTGCACTGCAAGACAAGGAGCAGAGGGAGCAGCTTCTGCAACTCCAGAGCCCACTCCAGTTGACCAAGGCCTCCTCAGGCCTACAATATAGGAGGTCAGGGTGGGTGGGGGTACCATCTTCAAAGGAACTCTGTTCTTCACCTCCCCCCCAGCCACCCCCCCTAATCCCTTCCCTGAGTTCCCACCCTGGTGACATCTCCCCCTAGGACAGAGCCTGCCGCCAGCTAAATCCCAGGCCAAATGTGGGTGGGACAGTCTGCCCTGCCCCTGCTACCCAAGCTTCTAAGGGCTGCAGGGCTCCCAAGGAGGCTGGCTAGGTTTCCAAACCAAGGTACTGATGTCTTTGAGGTGAACAAAGAGCTCCTCCCAGAGATAGGCCTCATGGGAGAAGGAGTCCCCATTTTCTGAGCCTCTCCCAGACCTGGGCTGGGAGTCTTGCTTTAAAAATCATGTGTGTGTACATGTATATATATATATAAATAGCATTTTTGTAAGCAAATACACATATATGCATATATATTTATATATCATTTTGCAAATGTTTGTATGTATTGCGAGAATTTTGATTTTTACCGACAATAAAAATAAATAAAAAATTTTAAAAAATAAAAATAAAAAAATAAACCAACAACAACAACAAAAAATCATGTGTGTGGGGGGGCGGATGTGGCTCAAATGGTTGGACATCCATCTGCCATATGGAGGGACCTGTGTTCGATCCCCGGGACCTCCCGGTAAAATAAAAAATATATATATATAGAAGGCGCATGGGCTGCCAGGCTCTGTGTGCCAGTGAGCCACCAGGCCCCGGGAGCCATGCAGCAAGATGATGACGTAACAGGAGAGAGACGCAGGGGAGAGTCAAGACGAGATGCTCTGAAAACTCCGAAAATCAGGAACCAAGATGGCGCAGGTGGCAGAACACCTCTGTCCTACATGGGAGGTCTCCAGGATCGAATCCTGGTGAAGACTGGAGGAGGAGGATGAGAAGAGATGGCAGGAAACAGACACAGAGAATTGCACAGCTAATGGACACAAAACAGCAAATGGAGGAGGGGTTTAAAATGGATAAAGTAAATAAATAAACCTTTAAAAAAAAAAAAATCATGTAGGGTTGGAAGCAGATGTTGCTCAAGCGGTTGAGCACCTGCTTCCCACATGGAAGGTACCAGGTTCGGTCCCTGGTCCCTGGTGCCTCCTAAAAACAAAAAACAAACAAACAACAAGCAAACAAACCAACTCAGGGGAGCTGATGTAGCTCAGTGGTTGAGCGCCAACTTCCCACATGAGGTCCCAGGTTCAATTCCCAGTTCCTCAAAGAAAAAAAAAAATCATGTAGCGTTGATGGTACATGTGCTTGTACCCCAGCCCTTCCTCTTACTTGCACATGACCTCACCTGCTCATGCCTCAGCTTCTTCACCAATAAAATGGGAACAATTGCTACTTCATAGGGCATTGGTGAGGATTTAGTGAGTTAGTGTCATGTAATGGATTTAGAACACTCAAAAAGTATTTGCTATCATTATAATTATCATCTCCACTATATGTCCTAACAGCCCCCCACAATGACCTTGTTTCACTACTGAAGAAATGGAGGCTCAGAGAGAGGTCACTTGCCCAAGTCCACCCAGCGGGAAGTCACTTGCCCAAGTCCACCCAGCTGGCCAGTGCTGAATGATTCCAGAGTCCATCTGCGTGAGTACAGAGCTGCTGAGGACAGCTCCCAGCTCCCAGCTCCCCCAAGCTGAGGCATGGTGCGCATGTGTGTGTGTGTGTGTATGGATAGGGGTCCTCCACTCCCCCCTCAGCCCCTCCTGCCTGACCCCCACAGGCTCTCCACTCCCTCCCAGTCCCTGCTGCCGCTGCAGGAGGGGACTCTGCATTCCTGGCTAAGCAGCCGGATTTGCTGTGCTCCGGGAACTATGAAAAGAATGTTTGCCACGAGCTGAGCCGCGGTTGCCCTATCAGAGGGAGCGTGGCCTGGAGGGCCCACGCAGAGCTGCTTGGCAGCCAGCAGCAGCCACAGTAGGAGGGAGGGAGGGAGGCTAGACAGAAGGAAGAACTTTGGACAGTAAGGGCTGCAGACGGTGGATGGGGATGGAAACCAAAGAGTCGGCCTCCTGGGGTCTTCCAGGGCAGGAGAAATGGCCCCTCCCTCCCACAGTGCAGGTTTCTCCTGTCCACAGCCTGGAGGGACAGTCAGGCCACCTTGCCAGCCTGTCTTATGGACGGGGTTATGGATACTCACAGAAAGACTCACCTGAGTCACACAGCAGCCAGGGGCAGAACTGAGACCAGAGACCAGGACTCAGAGGCTCAGGCACTGTTCCTCTCCAGAGCTGCACTCCCTGGCAGGCCCCACCTGGGCCCACAGTGGGTTCTTAGATACTAGAAGATACCACGCCAACCCTCACTGTTCTGGGCTCTCTCTGGGACTGACCATCTCATGCCTGCTAGTCCCCATTGCCCCCTTCCCCAAAATAAAACACACCTCATTCTATACAAATGCCTGGCACAGTGTGGGTGCTCAACAACGAAGTTTTCATTTCTTTCACCACGAAACCAAGACCAAAACCCTGGGAGAGAGAAGTGCCCAGGAGGTCATTCGCACAAACCTGGGAGGGAATCCCACCTGGCACTCGGCAGCAGTGACACTTGGGCAGGTTACTGACCTCTCCCAGCCTCCACTTGCCCCTTTCTTAAATGGGCTACCAACCCCTGCCTTGCAGCACTGTTACAGGATCAATGAGACATGCAAACATAAGGCCTAGTGCACAGTAGGTGCCCAGTGTTACCCCTCCTCCAAAAGGACAGAAAGAGGGATCAAAATGAGATAACCTCAGGTTCCCTCCACACCGGGTTCCTGGTTGATCCTACCAGGGAAGGCAGCCTCTGGGAGGAAGTGGGCTCTGAGCCCAGAGTCCTGGTCTTACCTCTGCCACTGGCTGTGGTGTGACTCAGGCAAGTTCCCTTCTGAGTCTCTGTAACCCCATCCATAAACTGGGCCGGCTATGGCTATGCTGGTGTAGCTCTCCTCACAGGCTGGTGTGAGGTCCTAAGCCTCCATACCCAAACATGAGCCCCACTTCTGCCCTCCAAGAGCCAGGAATTCCAGCCCACGCAGGATCCATGGAGAAAGTCACCTCCCAATTCAAAAGTGTCCAAGAATCTGACTGGATGCAGGGCCCGGTCCTCCCCAGTCTTCTCCAAGTGTCCAATCAGAACAGCGGAAGGAACAATGAATCAGGAGTCTGGATGAGAGCTCTAGGTGTTGCCTGAACAAGTGTGCAACCGGGGGCCACTCCGCACCTATATGCAGGCCAAACTACCCCAGAGGCAGGTGTCATCATTCCCATCTTACAGATGGGAAAACAATAGGACATCCCTTACCCAGGGTCACATGGGAAGGAACCCAGGTCTGCCTGACTCCCAAGCCCAGTGCTTTCCCTCACTGCACCTGCTGCCTCCACTCTAGGCTGGAGGTCCATGCCCCACCCACCCTGGAAAGGTCCAAGGGACAGAAGCGGGTCTGGAATTCCCTTTCTGGAAGCATGGCTTCCATGGCTGACATCCGGGCACACATGCATGTAGGGCCTGACACACCCACCCGGGCTTCTGTACATGAGAAGTAACCACCCCCCAGGCCTCCCAGACACTACCCCTAACTCAAGGTCACACTCAAGACCCAGCTCCCAGCCATCTCAGTGTGTCAGACCCTAGGACCCACATCTCCCTTTCTCCTGCCCCCTCTGGGGACAGGCCACAGCCACCCAGTACAAGGTCCCCAGACCCACCCTCCCCTCACCCTCCCAGGCAATCAGCCTCTGAGCCTGCCCAGTTTCTCCCCTTACTCCCCTTCACCCCACCTCCCCATGCATTCCTTCCTCTCATCTCCATGGCAACCATCCCACCTTCCTCCTCAAACTCTGCCCAGACTCCTCACTGGGCTCCCTGCCTCCAAGATCCCCCCCCAGTCCTCGCCCCCCAAAGCAACTAGAGTGATTCCCAGATTGCATCGGCCCCAGCTCACACCCCTTCTCTGGCTCCCTTCACCTAGAGGATAAACATTCTAAGGCAGTGGACAAGGTCCTGGGAAATCTGGCCTCAAAGTATTGAGTCCCTCCCTCCCCCTGCTGTGTGATCCAACAGTACCCTAGTTCTCAGTGTCCCCTGAAAGAACTCTGCACCTCCCCACCATCACACCTTCACCTGTGCTGCTGATCCCTCTGGCTGGAAAACCCTCTCATTCACCCTTTCCACCACCTGCACCTGTCAAAATTCTCCTCCTTGAAAACCCTAGCCAAAGTCGCCTGCTCCATGCCACCGCCTCTGATTGCCTCCCCTCCACTCTGGCTTGCATGGTACCCTCCCTCCAGTGTGCCTTGATGGACACCCTGAGGCCACAAGCTGTGCCCATGTGAAAGGCCACTGTGCCCCTCTGGTTCTTCCACCCTAACTCTGTAAATGCCTTGGGTCCAAGTGGGACCAGCTCATCTGTAGTCCCACTTCCCTACCTGGAGAGCCCCATGCCTGCCAGTGAGGGGCTTGGAGTGGCTGGGGTGGGGGCAGGACAGGGATGCCAGGGCTCTGCCAACCTTTTGTCTGGCTCAGGCCCAGAGGGGCTGGGAGGGCTCAGGCTGACAGCCCTGTTTGGTATCTTCCCCCTCCCTCTTGCTAGCAGACATACTCACTTCCATTTTTTCTTTCCCCTTTTCCTGAGCCAAAGAGTAGAAAGACTCATTTTCATTGCGGTGGGCAAAGTGAAATAGGAGAGTGTGTCTGAGTGTGAGTGTGTGTGTGTTGTCCTGTCTGCATATGACTGGCTGGGACATATTCATACTCCATGTGTCTGTTGGAGTCGGGGGGGGGAGGCTTGTCACTGTTTCAGCATTTGTGGTGGTGTGCGTTGCGGTATAGGAGTATGTTTGCATGTGTCTAATGAATGTTTGAGTCAGTGTGGGATTGTGTGTGACTGTCAGTGGGAGTGAGTGTAACTGTGTGTGACAGTGTGTTTCTGGGTTTGTCCTCATTACTATTTTGGGGTGACAGTGTGTCTGAGTGTCTGTCATTGTTCACCAGCACAGCGGGAGGCCAGTGGGGACATCTACACCCTCACTGAGACCACTCCCCATGGTGCCTCTCCCAGACCCCCAGCTCTTCCCCTGGCCTCTAGAACAGGTCCCCTGAGGGGGTCCCATTTGCTCGGGACAGTGAGGGTCAGGGATAGCTTAGCTCAGTCCCCTACCTTAGCTTAGCCTAACCCTTCAGCCATCCCACACCTTTCAAATACCCACTCTGGCTCCTGGGCAGGCACCTTTGCTAAAAGCACTGAGAGGAGGGGACAGATCTATGCCACCCAACAAGGGCACAGGCCTTAGCATGAGACACAGAAGATGAGACAGGAGGACAGATTTCTGGGTTGCCAGCGTACCCTGAGGGAAGTCAGTGGCATTTGTGTGTCAGGAAGCCAGCATGTTGTCACACATTGACCTCTCACACAGACCCACACTGACTGACACACACTAACAGCCTCCTGGCGGACACTCATTGCCTGTCCCTCAAATTCCACCAACACACACACTGACAGGCCCACACAGAGGTACACACACTCAACAAGCAAACTCAGAGCTTCCCAGCGCCTCTGGCTGAACAGCGCTTCCCTACCTGGGGACTCCTCAGCCCATGTGTCTCCCGCCCCTCAACAGGGACATCAGGGAGGCTGCTCTGGAGCCCTAGGACCCCAGTCCCTCTCTGCCAGGCAACAGCCCCCTCACTCCCTGCAAGTCTCTGGAGCTGAGGGGCGGTGCTGAACGTGGGGTGGGGAATGCCAGGGCACCTAGAATAGGAGGGACTTGGTTGGGTGCAGAGGCAGAAAGTGGGGGAACTGGAAGGTGGCCAGCACACCTAAAATGGCAGAGATGAGGACAGAGGATAGCGTGGGAGCAGAGGGCTGGAGAAGGCCCTCCTGCACTCCCTCACCTCCCTCTCCCAGAAAGAGGCTATGCTGTGCCCATTTTACAATGGTGGAAGCAAGATGCAGAGGTGAAGTGACATGTCCAGAGTCACATGTCTGGACCCGAGGCTGTCTGACGCTGGAGGCCCTGCTTCTGGGAGAGGGACTGAGGAGCGGACTTTATCTGGGATACTACCCAGGCAGCTCTGGGGGTGGGGTAGGGAGGGGTTGCAGGGAACAGGATAGCCTCCCCCATCCTAAGGCCGACCCCTGGCCAGAGCCCCCTATTCGGTTCCCACCGGGAGTCTGAGACGTACTCAACTGTCCAGTCCAGTCTTGGGGGAAGCGTAGCCCGGGTCTGCCCTCGGAGACCCCCAAGTCCGAGCCGCAGTGTCAGCCTCCCCGCCTTTACCTGCAGGGTCCGCCGCGGGGCGCCGCTCCCGGCGGGCAAGTGCGGGCACCGAAGCAGCACGGGATCCCGGGGAGACGGCGTTCGCGGCTCCGGAGGGAGGTGTCGGGGTCCGCGCCCGCGGGGCTCCAGCGGGGCTCCGCGTCGCTCTGCCTGCCGCCCCTCGCGGCTTGCCGGAGTGGGCGGGCGGCCGGGGTGGGGGGGCTCGGGCGGCGGGAGGGGCGCGGCGGGGCGGGGCCTCCACCCTCCTCTTTCCACAGCCACCGCCAAGGCCCAGGCCCGCGCCCCGCCCGGCCTGAGCGCGTGCGCCCAGGCTCCCATCCCGCGCCCCGCCACCAGCCCCGGGCCCTGGGACATCTGCCTCTCCCCACGAGGCCCACTTGGAGACACTCCACACACAACCTGAGCATCCCGTTCTCCCATTCACCCTCATCCACCCTGTGCCTGTCTCAGGGGCCCAGAGGGGGCCCCCGTGGAGCCCCTGCCTTGGAAGGCTTCTTGTCTAGAGGGAGGCCCTACAGTGAGGAGGACGGCATGGTGCGGTCAGTGTGGGGAAGAGGCAGTAAACGGGCTGAGACACATAAAGGAGAAGGCTTCCAGCAGATGCTGAGCCACGGGCGAAGGACTTCGGGAGGAAGGCCCTTTCAGGGTTTAGGGAGGTGAGAGGGTGTGGTCACAGAGGCAGGCAGGGGCCAGATGCTGCAGGATCTTGTATGCCATGCTAAAAAGCTGGTTAGACTTAGTCTTCATGGAAATGGGGAGCCATGGAAGACTCTGGAGCCAGGCAGTGAAATGGTCAGATAGGTGTTTTAGAAAGATCTCCCAGCCTGCTGTGTGGAAGATAGAGACACCAACATCGGTGAGGAGGCCACTGGTGCAATGAGATGGGCAGTGGGGGTGGAGGGAAGGGTCAAGGGTGGAAGGAGTTCAGGAGGTATAATAGGCAGGGTTTGGAGACCAGATGTGGAGGTGAGGAGTCTAGGGACAAGGAATTATCAAGAAGGATGCCCAGGTTTCTGGTTAGGCATTGGGGAGGGAGTGGCTCAGGGGAAGGAGGCCAGTCGGATGCACTAAGGTGGATACGCCTGTGGGACTTCTACGTATCTGGAAGGGAAGTGAGAGTTCTGGGCAGGGGATTGTACAGATGGTGACTGATGCCATGGGAGTGAGGAAATGGCCCAGAGAAAGGGTGCAGGGAGAAGAGGAAGCCCAGACCAGGGTATGGGGAATGACAGCACTTGAAGGGTGTGAAGAAGAGGGTTTGGCAAAGGAGGACTGAAAAGGCATGGCTGAGGAGATGGGAGGAAAGCCAAGAGAGCAGAGCAGTATCTCAGAATTCACAGGCAGAATGTTTCTAGAAGGCCAGAGAGGCCCACAGAGTCAGCTGTCACAGAAGAGTATCCTTTAGGACCAGCAATGAGGGGTTGGTGGTTGGGGGGAGGGGCGGGACAGGGGCAGGAGCAGCCATAGAGGAGGCAGTGGAAGCAGCAGGTACGGGGAGGGGATGTTTAGATGAACTGAGGCCAGGAGAGGTGGGTTGGGGTGAAGGCTGTGTGGTCTGGAGTTTTGTTTTTTTCATAAGCGGTAAAGAGCTGAGTCTTAGAGAGGTCCAGAAAAGGGTGAGGGAGGGCCTAAGGCTGTCTGTCTCTGGGTCAGGGCCCACCCCCTTTGCCCTTTCACCCCACTACTGCCTGCCCTCCACGGGCCTCCTACTTTGCTATCCCCCTGCCAAGGTACATACTAGCCCCGCCACTCCTCGAATGGGGCCTCTAGCCCTCACCGACCTCCAGAGCCTGGGCCCAGTCCCATCCCACCTCCCAGATTGGGGGGATTGCCAGGGGTCTTTGGGTCTGGCCTCCAGGCCTGAGGCAGCACAGAGAAATTGGAGGGAAACCAGGGTGGGGCACTGCCTAAGAAAAGGGAAGGAGCCTGGTTGGCAGGTACCTAAGAGGAATGGGGAGGAAGGCTGAAGAGCTGGGGCCCTCCCCCAAAGCTGGTGTGAAAACCAGGCCCTGGATGGGGATCAAATGGAGGTTGAGTGTTCAGGGAGGGGGTGGGAGCCAAGCAGCAGAGACTAAAGGTTGAAGGCATGGACTCTGGAATTAGACTATCTGGGTTCAAATCCAAGCTCCACCACTTACCAGCTACATTAAGTTACTTAACTTCTGATGCCTCAGTTTCTTCATTGGTAACTGACAGGCTTGTTGTGAGGCTGAAATAGAGCATTTAGCTCTGTAAGTGTGAGTGGGGGAAATGGGATAGGGAGCTCTGTGGAGAGATGCTGGTGAAGCAAGCAGGCAAGTGAGGAGGCACACTGTGCTCAGGGGAAGGGGCTTCCATGGGCTTCACTTACACAGACACTCTCAAACCCCAACTCACTCAGACTCAACCAGTTCTCCACACAGATCCCACTCCTGATTCTCCTGATTCATTCCTTAAACTTTTCCGAGGCCCTGGGGCCTGGTTCTGTAAGATGCACACCATCCCCAGCCCCCTCCTTTTCTTCTTCCTTTGCCCCAGGTCCTGCAGGGGGTGGGCAGGTCCCAATTCCTTCCTTTTTCAACTGGCCTGTGGAGGCCAAGTCTGGGCCCTGTCCTGTTGCCTGATCCTGTGGCTCCTGATGTTCTCTGGACATCAGGAGCATCCCCTACCTCCAGGTGGGCCCCAGCTGCCCATCTCCCAACTAGGCCCAAGACCACTGCACCTGCAGCCTTCTCGTCCCCCAGTTATTTGCTCAGCAAACCTCAAGACAGAAAATTAGTGTCCTGGAGACAGAGGTCATGGACTCACCCAGCCTCTCCATCCCACCTACCAAGGGCAGAAATTTGCCTGTCTCTGGTGAGTGATATTTGGATACCAGTGGGTCAGCTCTGCGTGTGGTCACCTACTGTGTGGCCATGGCTAAGTTGCTGCCCTTTTCTTCAACCACAAGAATCAGAAGCTGGCCAGAGAGGATTCAGGGACTGTTCTACTAGGGCTGAGCAGGGGTATTAAATGGGGTGGATGGTAAAAGGGAACCAGGCAAGGCATGTAACGTGCTGAGCACAGCCCCTGTCAGAACTGACACCGGCACCAGCCTGGTGGTTCAGAGTGTTGGCTGGAGAGTCAAGCAGACCTGGGTTTGGATCACAGTTCTGCCTCTCTTTGACTGTGGGCAAGTGACCTCATTTCTCCAAACCTCAAATTCCTCCTCTATAAAAGGGGAATAATGATAGTCCCTAATGACAACAGCTAACCCTTCTGAGCACTTTACGTGGATTAACTCATTCAGTCCTGACACCACCTCTTTGGGACTGGTACTCTTATGGCCCCTGCTTTGTGGATGGAAAAACTAAGGCATCAAAGAGGTAACTGACTCACCTGTGGTCACACAGGTAGAAAGTGTGAGCTGGGATTTGACCCCAGGCAAGCTGGCTCCCAAGTCTTCCCCTTGAACACCTTGTATTGGGCCTTTTATTGGGAGGGTTAAAAAAAGAGTGCATGGGATGGACTTAACACAAGCCTGGCACATAGTAAGGGCTCAATAAATGTTAGTAATCATTATTACCATTATCATTATTCTCCCATTCCTTCTAAATCTGTCTTGATCTGCCAATGGAAAACTCTCTAGGGAAGGCCTGAATGGAACTGTCCTCTGTCTGAGGCGAGGGATGTGTGTACAGATGTATAGCCTGCGGCGTGTAAACAGTATGAGGAGGGAGGTGGGGGTGGTAAATTCCTGCTCTGCCAGGACCTTGGTAATCCCACCCATGCCCCACATCTGCTAGAGACTGGACTGCTTCTACAACTCCCGGGAAGTCCTTCTCTCTGTCTAGCTCTCCTTCCTTCTTTTCAGTTGCCAGAGGTCTCTCCCATGGCACTAGGGGGAAATGGAGACCCCTCTTGCAGCCTGAGGACCCCCCTCCATTCTCCCCACTTCCACCCCAAGGGATCTTTTAACCTAATCCTCAAAAATTCCAGTCATGCAGGGGAAATTAAAGTTACCTTAAATATTCTAATCTTGTAACAATTTTGCTTCAATCAACATCTAAATGTGACCACATGTGCCCAGACCACCCAGCAGCCATGCTCTCAGACACAGGCCTGGCTCCCCAGGGGCTTCCTGGGAGAGAGGTCTGTAGGTCAGTCAGTCCATGCCTCTGCTTTCTCTGGGTCTTCTCACACTTAGCACTCCTTCCCCTTCTTCACTTTCCCTAGGGCAGCCCTGGAAGCACGAAAGGCCGTGGTTGGAGTCTCCTACTTCTGGACCAGCCGGGCTGGGAGAAGGTTGAAGGTTATGATGCCCACAGGCAAGGAGAGGCCAGGGCCAGCTCCATGGGTGTACAACCTGTGCAGCTGCACAAAGTTTAACACCCAGAAGGCCCTGCGCT
This sequence comes from Tolypeutes matacus, assembly GCA_026826555.1. NCBI lineage: Eukaryota > Metazoa > Chordata > Mammalia > Cingulata > Chlamyphoridae > Tolypeutes > Tolypeutes matacus. The sequence goes on from JAKSZT010053883.1 coordinate 29,893,610, forward strand.
TGGTTTAATGCTCTGCTGGGTCATCTTGAAATTTTTAATAATTCTTGAGCAGGGGCTTCTGCACTTTCATTTTGCATCAAACCCCATAAAGTTTGCAGCTGGTACTGCTGAAGGCCCACACTGCCCATGCCCCCTTCTCTCTATGGGCTCTTCCCATCCCATACTCACCGTCAGACAATACCCAGTCAATAAACATTTATTGAGCACCTACTTTGTGCTGAAAAGATGTGCTAGATGTTTGAGGACACGGGTAGACACAGCCTTCTTTTGCAAAATTACCCACTGCACACTATCAGACACTCATATATCCACATAGTAGTGTTTGCAAGACATTCCTCCCAATAATGATAATGTTAATATCTGCCAATTATGGAACACTTGGCATGTGCCAGGAAATTTACACACATCATCTTGCTTAATCCTAAAAATATTCTGCAAGGCAGGCATTATTATTCCCATTTTCCAGATGAGAAAATTGAGGCTGAGAGTTTGACTCATTTGTCCAGTGTCCCATAGCTAGGTAGCAGAACCAGACTTGCCCTTGTTCCTCATTATCAACCTCTCCTCCTCTTCCCCACCACTACACACAAATTGCCTTCACCTGCTTCTCCATGGGCAGACGCTGCCAGCAGGCAGGGCTGGGGCTAGGTCACCTCCATGTTCTCAGCCCCCAGCACAGGGCTACATTTTTGTTTAACAAAATTCACACACAGACCACAGACACACTCCCCGAAGAACCCAGGGAAACAGACACACCAGAACAACATATATAATATATAACGTAAGAGCTTGGGGTCCAATACCAGACTATTTGGGTTCAAGCCCTCAGTGCCTCAGTTTCTTCATTGGCACGATGGGAATAATAGGATTGTTGTGAAGGTGAAATTAGAAATACACATAAAGTGCTAAGAATAGCACTAATATGTGGTCACTCTTCAATAAGTATTAGCTATCCTTATGTATAATGTATGTCCACGCTTGCTTACACATGCTTCATGTGCACCATCCTCCCACCTCTTCGCTAGGCTGGGCTCAGCCCTAGGTGCCCTCACAGCTGACAGTCAGGCCCCACCCAGAGCCAAGAGGGAAGAGCAGCTGCTTCTCTGTATCCTCCTCAGCTATACTCAGGCAGGCCCACATGTGTGGTGGGGGAGAAGTGTCGTTCCACACCAGGTCTAGGTTGTTTCAGAGAAGGCTTCCTGGAGGAGGCCTCTGCCAAAACTAGGTAAGCCAGCCAAGCCAAGGCAGGAGGGTGCTGCCGTCCTGTGCTTGGCTCCCTCCATTGTTCTTTGCAGCCACCCCACCACCACTACCACCACCACCAAACCTTGCTGCAGCACCCTCCATTCACTCCTACAGTAGAAACTTTGCTCTCTCCTCCTGCCAGAGGTATAAATTGTCCCCAGGAATGCACTGTGTCCCTGGCAGTGGCAGTCTGGGGTCGGACCTGGCCCCACATCAAAGGCTGGGGATTGGTAACAGCACGGCTCCTTGCCCACCAGCCACCCTCCCTTTCCACCAGCCCTCTGGCTTCCAGGGAATAGCACATGGTAGCACTTAAGCTCCAGGGGGATGCTTTTCCTGCACACACACACCCCACCTCCTACTGTCCACAATGAAAGTACTTGTTAGGAGACTATTATAATTTTGCTTAATGCAATTTCTGCTCCTGAGGCTTCTGTTGCCACCCCCTTCTTGGACTTGGATCCCCAGCATTGATGCAGGGGAGGCCAGTTCATTAGGGGAAGGTGTGACCAGAATATCGAAGTTTCATTGGTATTATGGGGTTTGGAGCAGGAACAGGACACTATGACATCAGGAGAATGGGGCTAGTGCTCTGGACTCTACTCAGGAAGTAAGGGGGATTGGCTAGAGAGGGCCCAGAGCTAGCGTGTACAATTCAGGAGGGCAGCAGGAGAGTTCGGGTGTGTATGGGGCCACAGATTTCCTCAGCCCCAGGCCACAGCGCTCTTTCCAATGCCCTGGGTCCATTAGGTAGGCACCTTAGTCTGGCAGACATGTGAGCTTTGCTTTCAGGTCTCAGGGGGGTGACCAGAAGAGAGGGCAACTGGTCTGACCAGCCTCTGAGATTTTTGTTCTATCAGGTGAATCTTCTGGCAAATTCTGAAAACCTGGGGTCCAGTGGTCACTGGGGCAGTACAGTGGTCGTCCAGAGACCCCTGGTGGCCGAAAGCTGCAAAGCAAGGCCTTTCCTTAGAGCACTGTGTGAGTGAGCCCCAGGCTCAAAGGCTGCCAGCCTGGACTCCTCCAGCCCCAGAACTCATAGGACCCAAGCCCTTTGGGACGTCCCCTGAGAAGTTGGCCACTCCTATATAGCCATGCATACCTGCCTCATCTATCTTACTGGGAGTGAGTGTGCTGGTACATCAGGGAGAATGGGGACCAGACTAGCCTCCCAGCCTCATAGTCATCCTCAGGCAGGGAGATATGTAATCCACAACCAATCAGCTACAGGGGTGGAACTGGGGTAGGGGACCAGGAATTTAGGTTGCTAGGGCTTGTATGTATGGTTCACATGGGAAAGATGAAGGGATGGCTCCAAATAGCTCAGTAGACCCAGATCCTTTCCCTTCCCTCAGCCCCTGGGTATACATCACACAATCATGGGGCTGTAACTGGGAAAAGTCACTAAGGGAGCTTTGTTTCCACAGCTCACCAGACCTGTAATGTTGCCCAAATTTAACTCTGGAAAAGGAAATAGCCAAAACCTCACGCCATACAAATGGCTGCGAGAAAGTAGGTTGTGGTACTGGGAGGAGAGGAAGGGCGAGGGCCCCCCTGGAGAAGGGAAAGGGTGGTGCAGCTGACTTTTTTGGCAGGGTCCAGACACCACACAAAGCTTTCCACAGCTGGGCCCAAGCATTCATCCCTCACTCCCTTTCTTCATTCACTCAAACTCTGGGGTGATTGAATCCAGTCCTATACTGGGTGCTAAACATACAGTTGGATAAAATGAGAGTACTTCCCCTGGGGCCCCAGATTGTATCTGGAGGGGGCAATAGGCTGAGAGAAGGATGGGATCCCAGAGGGAACATTAGCCTCCCTATACTTGGGAGACACCAAAGTGCCTTTGCCCTTCCTTCCTCCTTGGTGGCCTAACCTAGGTGGAGGCAGGTCCTGTGCAAACTGCCTTCTTTTACTGGGATCCCAGGCCCTACCACCCCTGCAGAGCCAAGATATACTTCAAACACAGTATATCTACCACCGGTTCACCTCATTTCACCTCAAGGGCCCCCTTTCCCTCCAAAAACCTGCGTGTCTGACCTCGAGGTCCTAGATTGTCCCCATGATCAGTCCAATCAAATATGAGCTGAAACCTCTGTTCCCTCCCTTTAAAAGCTATCCCAAGCTCTGTAAGGCTGGAAGAGGCCTAGCCCTTTTCTCCCTCAGCGCTAACCAGGCATGAATAGAGCACCACCCTTAAAAGCATAAGCTTTGGAGTTGGGCAGAGCTGGTTGCAAACTTTAGCATCTCTACTTACTAGCTATATGACTTGGGCAACCTGCATCCTCGCCTATAAAATCAGAATTAATGTAAATTAGATAATGCATGCTAAGTGCTCAGTATAGTGTCTGACACATGATAAGCACTCAATAAAGGGACCTCAACACCAGGGTTTACACGGGTTTTCTAGCCAAACCTTTTGACTTGGTGGGCGAGAACCCAAGATAGTCCATTTTAAGCAGGTCAGAGATAATGGTCTGCTTCTAGATCCTGCTGCAGATACTAGAGCCAAAAATTACTCTGAAGGGGCCTAATTTGCTTGTACTAATTCCCAGGTTTCCCTGATCCTCTGGTCCTTGGGGAGAAGCCCTGTTCCTAGACCAGGTCAAACCAAGACATGGCCTAGGAACCTACCTGATCTCCTCACCCCCACTGTAAACAGAATTCCCAGGGCTGGGCAGAAAGAAAAGAAAAACAGGACATGATTGGGATTTCACTCAAGAATGTGTCTTTATTGAAGAGTTTGTAAGAAAAAAAGGATGGACCCTCTATAAAAAGAGATGTTGCCTCCAAACAGCAGGAAGGAATGAGAGACCTGGGAGGCTTCCCAGAAGTCGATGTTTCCAGCATGACTGGCTCCCCTTTCCTGGAAAGCACTATAGTGTGTCACACCACAGCTAGCAATTCCTACCCACACCCCTCCCGGCCTCTCCTCCCTTCATCCCTCCACCCCACAACCCTGGATTCCCTTTCTGAAGGCTCAAGGACAGATAAGACAGGCTCACCTCTTAATGGGGTCAAAGTGAGTTTTGCTCTGGAAAATTCAATCAGGAATGTAAAATGGTTTTGAGCTCTTTCTAGTCCAACCAAGGACAATTACATCCAGCCCCCTTGAAGGGAAAGGGAGTAAAGAATTTCCCTCCTGAATGTGCATACTTGTGGGGCAAATGGACTATATCAGTCTGCTCCTTATTAGCATGAAAAATGGAAACAAGGTTAGAAGAATATATAACATCCATGATAAGGAGTTACTGAGTTCTAGAGGGCAGAGGGAGCACTGAGGCTTTCTGATTCCAACAAGTGCTCCTGTTGGCCACTCTGAAGTCCTGGGAATGGTCATTCCTCTCCAGCTGGGAGATTGTCCTCAATCCGCCTGATGAACCTCATCCGGATTTCTGTCACACCATCCCCTTTCAGGGTGTCCTGGACAAACTTGGCCTCCACAGCCATCTGGACCTGGGGGACAGTGGGAAAATAAAGGGGCAGCTGCCTAGCCACAGCCTCTGGGGCACCACTGGGTATGGGGCTATAACTGGCTCACCGACCGCAGCCAAAATAACGGGGCTGATTTCCCATAGGCATCCTCTAGGGACAAGACTGCCAGGTCCAATGTTCCCTTCAGAAGACAATGGCCCCGGCCCATAAGGCGAAACATGGCAAAAAACAACCAATAATGCCACCAAATAAGCCAAGATGGGAATGGAAATTCCTAAGGTTTGGGGGCTGACAGCATCACCTCCAAGAGAGAAAGGTTATCACCATGTAGCGACATCAGACTTGGATCCTATACATTAGCCGCATCACCATCTCAGGCAGCAAAGCACTGGGGTGACCCAAAGGCCTTTCATTTCTCTCTTTCTCATTCATTCACTCATACATTTATCATGCCCCTTCTTTACCTAGAAGGTAAAGAGCTGCACTCACCATCTCCAAGGCTCCCCGCAACACCCCACACAAGAGATTGGAATAAATAAGGGATGAGTGGTTATCAGGAAGTTCCACAAAGTCCACCAAAGGGTTATTTTCCAAAATGAGGGAGAATTCGTCACCAGCTGGACTCCAATTGGTGATGCTTGGCGTGATGCCCAAGTACATCTTAAATGCCACCTGTCAGGAGACAAACAACAGCACTATGGGAAAGAGCAGCAGGGGCTGTACAATATGGTGGATGATGGGACTGGCAAAATGGGATATAAGTGGCTCAGGGACAAACTCTGGCCTCTGTAAGGTGCTGAAGCTTTAAATATTGAGGAGGGAAAAAAGAATAAGCATCTGTGCACAGTTCAGCACCCCTCTCCTTCAAGGCACCATAAAATTAAAAGAACAATTGTGTCCAGTGGTACCTATCAGTAGAAGGGAGTACTGATCTTCTGACAGGGGTGGCTGTCCTGAACCAAAATGTGCACCAGAATGTGAAGAGGCCCTAACCCACTTCCCTGTTCTCTGTGCTACCTGAACCCACCTTCTTGAAAGCAAATAAGGGTCACTGGGGCAGAATTACTCTGAAAGCATCCTTCCCTCTATCTACCCTCCTAATTCAACACCCTTGCAGAGAAGCTCTCTCAACTATCAACCCTCTTTAGGATTTGGGCATGGCCTGCATGTTCTACAGCAAACAGAACCAACCTTAAGGTAACTGATATCACAGAGCTACAGGTGTTTAACCATTCAAGATTAATACTATAACATATATCACTAACATTAATAACAGGAAACATTTCCTATATACATATTATGATAAATGCATTCATTTTACACAAATGCTCATGTTCATTATTCCCATTTACTCCTTTTTTTTTTTAAGGTACCAGGGCCAGGGATTGAACCAGGGACCTCGTATGTGGGAATCCAGGACTCAACCACTGAACTACCAGCTCCCCAAAGTTGGCTTTTCCATGTTTTGTTTTTAGGAGGTACCAGGGATTGGACCCAGGACCTTGTATGTGGGAAGGAGGTGCTCAGCCACTTGACCTACATCGGCTCCCCCATTTACACTTTACAATAACCTTGTGAGGTAGCTCTTTATTTTCTTTGTATTCAAGACAAGAAAACTAGAAATTAAAGATATTAAAAGCAACTTACCTAAGAACCCAGAATAAGTAAATACTGGAACCAGAATCTGAAGCCAGGTTGGTCTAAGTCCAAGCCTATACTCTTAACCCCAAGGCTTCTCTACTACACCTTCACAGTGGAGAGCACCTGGCTCTGATTTCAGTGGGGCTTAAATCCACAGGGATGACTCCAACCACTCATCCCTTTTTCAAAATCTGTGCGATTCCCAACCCACCAAGGCGGCTGCCTAACTAGTCTTTAGGGAAATTCAGAGACTCTCTAAGGGAGATGGAGAGAATAGTAAGCAATGCCTCCCAATGGCAATCCTTCAAGATGGCCAGGTGGCCCAAAATAATGACCTTGGCAATGACATCCGCAGTTTCCCGAAAGTCATGGCACCTTCCAACGTTTGACCGTGCCAAGAAATCTTCAATCAGTCGGACTCCAATGTTATAGCCCCTGGGAAGGAAATTAGAGACCACACCATTAAGGAGTGATAGTATGAACATAAGGCTGTTGGTGGCAAAAGAAAAATGGAGATAATTTCAAAACATCCCAATAAATGAGCTCAGTGGAAACTGTACCCAAAATGTTGGCTATGAGAGAGAGGACCATGTTCTGGGTTCTAAAGGACAACGTAGTCTTAGTGTGCTGGGAGCCCCATCCCTGCCTCTCCCACATAGGAGCTCACTCACATTTTGTCCAGCTGTTTATTCACATCTTCATCATTTTCATAGTCCTTGCATAACTGGGTGACCAGAGCTCCATAGGTCAGGGTGAAGAGCTCAGAGCTCTAAAAGAGATTCAAAAGCAGTCAGGACCAAGCAGAACGAAAGAGGGTGGTGAGAGTCTGGACTGGCCCTGTTGCAACTGTCAGGATTCAAAGGACAATTACCAGTGTCTGGTGGAAAAGAATAACTTCCCTTGGAGTGGCCAGGGAATCTGACCCCTCAGGGTGAACCTGGCAGGCCTACAGCCAAACCCACTGCAAAACTGGGCTGTACAAAGCACCTCGTGCACTAAGTAGTCACTCTTCCAACACACCAAGGTGGGCTTTTGCCAATCGAGTCCCCACCACAGCTGCGACGCCTAAGCTCAGGTCACCAGAAGCTGATGTGAGAGCAGCAATTGTTCACTAGGTACTGTGAAAAACAGACCCGAAGCACATTTACAAATTAGCCTGTGTATCAGCAGGTGCAGCCAATAACTTCCCCAAGCCCTCAGAATGTCTGGCCTCAAGTTAAAGTACACTGCCAAGGTTCCACCCAGGAGGAGCAGAAGACTCTGGGGTCCAGTCCCTGGGAAGGAGTCCTAGGCTGAGGCCACTGCACTAATGACAGTCCCTTTCCTAAGTCACCAGTATGAGAAAAATGTTCCTTTTTCACACATAGGTAAAATGTGTCCAGGAAAGGGGGTGTAGCAGTTTGACAGTTTGATGTAATTATGAATTCCAAAACTCTATATTAGATTATGCTTGTAAACTGATCTGTTCATCTGGGCATGATGAAGTTATAATTGGGGCTTTGATTGGGCCATGTCAGTAGGGCACTGAGCCCCACCCCTTGGTGGGTGGGGGAATCAAATATAAAAGGTAAGGCAAAGGACAGAGGGAGCAGTTTTGATGTTGGAGAGAAGGCCCCGGGATAGAGACGAGCCATTTGCCTGAGAGTTCACAGCCAGCATTGTGGAGAGAAGCAAAGCCTAGAGAGCCTAATAGTCTACAGCTGACCTTGTGGAGGAAACAGAGGTGCTAAGCCCGGAGAGAAACGCAGCCCTGGGAAGACAGAAACCCAAGAAGCCTGAACCGTGGCAAACGCCGGCAGCTGTCTTGCTCCAACACGTGGCAATGGACTTTGGTAAGGGAAGAAACTTATGCTTTATGGCCTGGTAACTGTGGACTTCAACCCCAAATAAATACCCTTTATAAAAACCAACCCATTTCTGGTATACTGCATTAGCACCCCTTTGGCTGACTAATACAGGGGGTAACCCTGACAAGAATACAATCTTTTTTTTTTTTTTTTAACCGGGAGGTACCGGGGATCGAACCCCGGTCTCTCCATATGGTAGACGGACACCGAACCTCTTGAGCCACATCCGTTTCCCAAGAATACAATCTTTTGTGTACCTGCAACAGAATACTGACCTGAACTGGTTTCCATTATAATCACAGTTAAAATCACAGAAATTCTTTCTCAGATAAACAGTCCTGTCAGCTACCTACCAGAAGAGATGTGGAAAGTGAAGGGATGGCAAATACCAAGACTATAGAATGAAAGCAGCAGGTGGGGAGAAAGGCATTATTAGAGTTTAAACAGGTGTGTGAAATGAAATAATGGACCAATGGATAAATACAGAAATGAGGCTGAAAAATCAAGACTGACACCCAACCAGTCCCTTCTGAAAGGAGGCTCGTCAGACCTTGAGCAAAGCACTGTTTGGTCTTCAAGTCTTCTGGGTAAGAAAATCACATTAAGGCCCAGGCTCTCAGGCCACAACACTGCTCACTTCATCCCCATTGCCTGGTGTGGGGTCACTGCGAGAATAATAATTTGAATGCCTTTTGCTCATATATCCATTCTACTTTCCATCACCTCATTTTCTACCCACACAATAACTCTGTAAAGCAAAAAGGCCAGGAATTATCCCCATTTTAGAGGCGAGGAAACTGAGACTTAAATGGTTAAGTAATTGCCCAAAGACACAGAGTAAATTATTAACGAAAGTAATTTGCAAATAAACAATAAAAAGATATAAAAAAAAAGGAAAAAAAAAAAAAAAGAAAGTAATTTGCAGGGACAAAAACTAAGGGTTTCCAAACCAATGTTTATTCATGTTTAGCCAATGTTTATTCCACTGTTTCCTACAACCGCAACATTAATAAGTCCCACCTCCAAAACAAACAAACAAGCAAACTTAGCTATACTAGCGAGTCAAAGAAAATCAGTTTTGGAACCAGGAATTTCTTTTAACTCAAACTAAAACAGTCAGATCAGGGTGACTCCAAGAGACCATTTACCAAATATGGCAATTAAAGGAAAGCTATTAAGGAGGGGAATGATTTTTTAGTAAAGTCAAGAGCTTGGCACTAGAATGACTTGGGCATGAATGGATGGAAACAATCCAGCGGTTACCAGTCCAAAGAGTTGGCACCACTGCGTTAAGTCAGGAGAGCTTTCCATTCATTATTAACGAGCCCTTGGATGGCAACTCCAGGAGCCTCACCCACCATGATGCCAAGTAACATGCAAATCATGATGTTATCAAGAACTTTATACATGCAGCTAACCCCAATTTACCAAAAAGAAAATTAAGGTCCTAGAAAACTCTCTCAGGCCACAGAATTAATATGTTTGGGATCTGGGAATGGGATCCCTCACCCAGACTCTCTATACCATCCCTTAATTTCCAAGTCTGTCGCCATCTTCAAAAATGAACCAAGCCTATTTGGAACACTGTGAAACATAAATATGTAACTTAAAAGTCTTCAGGGAGTGGAGGTGGCTCAAGCCACATGGGAGCACAAGGAAGGGGGGGGCGGATTAAATAAATATAAATAAATAAATCTTTAAAAAAAAAAAAAAAAAAAAAAAGGTCTTCATACTTTAAAAATAGGAGTAGGGCTGGGGTATAGAAAAAAATAATTCATTCAACATTTACTATGTACCAGGACTATCTAATAGGAGAGAAACAGATCATAAACCAAATAAATAAAATATATGGTTTGCCAGATGTGATAAGTTCTATGAAGAAAAATACAACATGAAAAAAGATTAAGGAGTATGTATGTTCATGACTGTGTAAGTATGTGGGGGGTATGTGTATCAATTTTAAATAGGGCACTCAGGGAAGGCCTCATGAAAGTGATATTTGTGCAAAGACCTAAAGGAGGTAAGGGTAAGCCATGAACAAACCTGGGTGAAAGAATTCCAGGGAGAAAATGTAAAGGCCGTGAGGTGAGAGTGTGCTTGGCGTATCTGACAAACAGCTAGGATTAGAGATGAATGAGCAAGAGAGAACAAATGATGAAGTCAGAGAAATAATGAGGAGGCTGCGGAGTCCGAAGACCTAGGTTCTAGGCCCATGTGACCCTTGAAACAAAGGTTCCAAGGGATCTTAAGGATCAGCTAGCGGGAAGCGGCTGTGGCTCAATCAGTAGGGCTCCCGTTTACCATATGGGGGGCCCCGGGTTCGGTTCCCGGGGCCTCCTGGTGAGGGCAAGCCTGCCCGCATGGCGTGGTTGGCTGACCCAGCGAGCACAAGCAGCAAGGGGGGGATAAATGAATAAATAAATAAAATCTTTAAAAAAAAAAAAAAAAGATCAGCTAGTCCAACCAGTCCAATTTCTTCACAGAGCATAAGCACCACATTTTCCCTCCCAAGAGAAATGTGAATCTCTTCTGCTTTCAGAATTTCTTTGATTATATTAATAAAAATAATAACAATCATTAACATTTGTAAAAGTCTCAAAATGTCTTCACAGATAGTTTTTCACTGATTGTTATAACAACCATGACAGGTTAATAGAACAAACATCCCCATTTTACAGATGGCATGTTAAATAACTGAGACTTAACAGTCTTCTTATAGTTGAGCACTGTTCTGTAAAAAGTTGTACGCTCCTAGGCCATTGCTTAATCTCCCTGAACATCAATTTTTCTGATCTATAAAATGGTGACAATATTATCTGCCTTTCAGGGTTACCGTGAAATTCAAATGAGATGTTTTTAGAAAGCCTGCCACACAGTAAGTATTCAAGTGGTAGATAAGTTTTTCCCATCATCAATATTTAGTGAGCATTTATAATGTACTATATACATAGGTATGTCAATTTTTTGTGCTTTCAGAATTGCTTTGATTATAATAAAAATAATAACAATAATCATTAACATTTGTAAAAGTCTCACAATAGAATGTACAGAAATTATTGTCCCTGCTTTGGAGGAGCTTACATTCTAAAAAGAAAAAAAATACACCTCTTTTTAAATGGTGTATTTGTTTGGTGTTTTTTGCAAGGTACTGAGGAAATAGTCTGTAGGATGAGCTTTGGTATTTTTATTTTAAATTATTTCTGTGTGGTGCCAGCAAGCACTGTGAACTAGCTTCAAGAAAGGAGGGAGATTTGGGATCAATATAAAGAACTTTCTAACAATTAACATGGCACATAGAAAGAAAATTAGTTGTAGTCAGAAGACCTGACTGAGTCTGGATTTGCACTTACTAGCTGTGAGACTTGAGGTAAATCTCTTCACTTTGCTAAACCTCTATCTCCTCACACAAAAACCGTAACAGTAAAACCTGTCATGGCAATCACAGAACTGCTGGGAAGATCTACTGAGATAATAGACTTGAAGGTGCTTTGTAGACCAGTAAAACATGGGGGGGGTGCGCAGATGTGGCTCAAATGGTTGGGTGTCCATCTGCCATATGGAGGGACCTGGGTTTGGGTTTGATCCCTGGGACCTCCTGGTAAAATAAATATATATAGAAGGCACACGGGCAAGCCCCTAGGCCCTGTGCGTGGGTGTGCCTGGCCCCACCAAGCCACGCAGCAAAATGATGACGTAACAGGAGACACGGGAGAGCCAAGACGAGACAGAAAGAGACACAGGGGAGAGCCAAGATGAGACGTGCCAAAAAAACAGGAACTAAGGTGTCGCAGGTGGCAGAACGCCTCTCTCCCACATCGGAGGTCCCCATGATCGAATCCCGGTGAAGACTGGAGGAGAAGGATGAGAAGAGAGTGCAGGAAACAAGACACAGAGAGTTGCCCAGCAAATGGACACAGAACAGCAAAACGGTGGTGGTGGTGGTGGGGGGTTAAAATGGATAAAGTAAGTAAATAAATCTTTAAAAACAAATAAATAAAAATAAACCATAGGGGTTATGGTAGCTATGCCAACATGATCTCTGCAAGGGCTTCTTTCTGAGGGCACAACCTGAGCAGTATGTTAAGCCAAGCCTTACACTCAGGTAAGCCACTGCACTCAATGGTTTTCAGAAGGTCTTTTAGTTATTGCCCCAACCAAAACATTGAAGCCCCCTAATGGGGTTGATCTTTGGAGCTGATGCTCCAAAAACTTACTATTTTTGTCAGAACAGAGTAATCCAATGTGACTGTGTGATTGCCCCCAGCAGCTGGGGAAAGAGTTTCAGTAACTGGATTGAGTACAACCCTCTTTCTTACCCTCCCACCTCCTGTCATGGCGATTCACCTCCACGAGCACTGGAGAATAGAAAGGCTGTGGTTGGGTTTCTAATAACACAACACAAAAGGACAGGCCTGACTAACCATGGGATTCAGGAACCAATGCTATACAGAAACACAAAGGCTAATAGCTTTACCATTAAGGATGCTAGCTGACATTTACTCAGTGTCAACTGTGTTCCAGGCACACTGTTACACTGCTAGCTTTACATTCATTACTTTAATTAATCCTCAGAACAACCCAGTATAGGTACTAATATTATCTCCTTTTTCTCATTTTTTTGGATGTTGAAACTGATGCTTACAACAATTAAGAAACCAAACCAAGGTCATACAGCAAATAAGTGGTAGAGCCAGGACTCAATCCCAGATAGTACTATACCCCTTGTGTTGTGTACATGTCTGTCTCTCTTATAGAATATGTGCTTCCTAAAGTTAGGGACCAGGACTTCATCTCTGCATCTTTTGCCACCTAATTCAAAGCTTTGCATATAATTAGGACTGTGGAAAAGGCTGCTGAACAAACTGGGCTGTTTCTGTTTGCATACACTAAAAGCAGAGATCTAGTTACTTGGGAGTATTTAGGCCTTGGAAGGCTTAAGTGGAAACAGCAATTAGTAGAAGGTTGGGCTGATGGGGACAAGGGCTACTAGAAGGGGAAACTTCCCAACCAGAGAGAAGAAAAGCATCTCAAAACCAGGTGGCTACAAAGATCACCTAGCAGTAGAAAGTGAGTGAGAGGATGCACTCAAATCCTCCTTTCATTCATGCTACAAATACATGTTGACTGCCTAGTTCCAGGCATTGTTCTAGGTGCTGGGAAAGGAGCAGGGACCAAAACAAACACCGTCAAAGATTTTTACATTCTCATTAGAGAGAATGAAAGTAAACTAGTAAATAATTTGTAATGAAATATCAGGCAGTGCTATGAAGAAAAAGAGAGTAAAGTAAGAGGATAGAGAACTAGTCAGGTGGTCAGGGAAGGCCTTTCTGAGGTGGTGAGACCTGACAAACTGTGAACGAAGTGACTGGTAAGTGAGCAGGGGACTATCCTGAGGAAGGGAATTCCAGGTAGAGATAAGTGCAGTTGCAAAAGCCTTAAGGCAGGAGTGCCCCTCAACTTCATCATTTCACCAGAGCTGAGTGAATACTGGGGAATGGGAGTAGCGACTGCAGGTTCCTGTTAAAGTTATATTCAAGGCTTTCAATATTGATATGGGTTTTTAAATGTCTCAAATGAGACCAAGATATGAAAACAAAGCAGGAAGACCTCTGTTTGAATCTTTTTTTTTTTTTTTTTTTTAAAGATTTTATTTATTTATTCATTTATCCCCCCCTTGCTGCTCGTGCTCGCTGGGTCAGCCAACCACCACCAGGAGGCCCCGGAACCGAACCCGGGGCCTCCCATATGGTAAACAGGAGCCCCACTGATTGAGCCACAGCCGCTTCCCTGTTTGAATCTTAAAGGAGGAGGAAACATTTACCATAGCCCATATAGTTCACTGTTATTTACTCCTCTGTTACTGTGCTAGGCAGGTATTAATGCTCCCATTTTATAGACAAAGAAATTGAGGATCAATCTAGCAAGCCAGAATTCCAACCTAACTTCCATGTTCTTCCCCTACATGACAGTTTTCTATCAAAATATTATCTTCTTTCCTTTCTTCTTTTAAACTCTTGTTATTTCCCTTCAAAACAGGAATTGGAAACCTGTGATTCAGAGTACCTTCAGACGCCCCACAAACCCTCTGAAAATTTTAAGTAAATGTTTGTGTATATATTTGTCTATGTAATATTTCTTGGCAGAAGAGCCATAACAATTATTAGTTTCTCAAAGGTATCTCCGAGTTAAATACTACTACTCTGGAGTAATAGGGCCTCCTGCAGTTCATTTTTGGTAGCTGTTCCTGGTGTAAGATGCAAAGGTATGAGGGAAGTTTAATCATCCCTGCTAGAGCTGAGGTGTCAACAAAAGGACCCGATCTGCCCAGCCATGCAACCTCAGATACTCAGTTTTTAAATTGGAACACAAAGACAGATTGCATGCGCAATTCTAGCGATAAGAATTTGCCAAAGAAAAGGCACACCTGCCAGGAAGGCCCCTTAGTTTGGAGAAAAATGCTATCTACCTTACGCTCCAGTCACAGCCCCTATAGGCAGCCAAACTTTATAGGACTATATGGGGTTCCACTATTCCCAGGCAATAAGGGAGCCCCCACCCCTCATCAGAGGGGCACCACTTACTGCCTACTCTGGCCCACCTCTTATCTCACCGAATGTAAAGTTCCTTCCCGGCAAGGCCAGTACCTGAGCATCTCTCATAATATCCCCAGCATAGTGTGAGATACTATAGCCTGAAGTCTGAAGCATTAGCTTAAGAGTTAGAGACTTGAGTTCAAATCCTAACTCTTCCTAGCTGTAAACTTGGACAAGTTACGTAACCTGCAGTAAAATGGCGTCATTACCCACCTAATAGGGTTACTATGCGGATTAACTGAGATAGCGTACATAAAGGGCTTGGCCCAGTGCCTAAGAGAGTAAGAGAGCTATAAGTTATTATTACCATCGTTGTTGGTCTAGCACAGAACTGCGACGGGCCTCCTATTATAGCACGGGGGAGGGGACCCCAAGCTACTCCAGCAGTCCTCTAACATGCCTCAGGCCCGGGACGCCCCCGGATTGACTCTCCCCTCTCAACAAGGAAAAAGGCGGCCCTTTTCCTCCTGCCTTCCTGCAGAACCACCCTTCTCCCAAAGCTCACAAGAGGGCCCTTCCCCAAACGCGCTTCGCGACGGGCCCCTTCTCCAGCGCGCCTCAATTCCGCCCCGTCGAGGTCACGCGCTCAGCGTTACCATTTTCTTGCTCTCGGTGCCACGGTTCGCCTGCCTCGACATGGTGCCGGCTGCTCCGCCCCGCCTCGCCTCGCCTCAGGCCCCCTCGCCGACCCCCTGAGAACTCGCTCGGATCAGCCGCGGCCCCTCCGCCTCCAGCCCACCGCGCCTGCGCGGCCTGCCGTGGGGCACCACGGATCTCGTGGTCCAGCCGACGAAGGTTTCTCCAGCCGGACAAACGTTGGACTACAACACCCAACAGCCCCGTTGACAGAACCGCCCCTTAGAGTGGTAGGACTACAACTCCCGGAATGCTCCGCGCGCAGCGGCCTCGTTGTGCGCTGCATTCTGGCCGCTGGGCGGCGTCCGCAGCTTGTGGTAATGCTGTATAAACCACCCCCCTCCACCTCCCTCGGAGACACTCCATTGACTTCTCTCCGCCCCCACCGGTCTTGGAAAGTCTCTCTTTCGAACTAGCCTCTTCCGCTGTTGCTGCAACTCAGAGCCAAAAGCTTCCACGATGTCCCAGAAAACTAGCAGTGGCTCTCACACAGATCTGGCCTCTTCATTACAAAAAAATGTAATGACCACCTACTATGTTCCAAGCATTGCTCAGAGTCTAATGGCTTTCTCTTCAAACTGGCATCTGTCCACAAACCCCAAAGGCAGCCAGTACCTACATCCTATCACCTGTGACCTTGTGATGGAATAGCCAGTCTGATAAAGTTCAGGCCACTTTCTCTTCCTCTCTCTCCCAGAACAACTACCCTGCCTGGTTACCAGGAAAGATCACTAGCTTTGGTGACAGTCAGTCATGAGTTCGAATTCCAGCTTTGCCAGTTTAGGCAAATTGCTGGATCTCTCAGTTGTGAGATTGTATGCAGAGGACTTGGGCACATAAAAGACACAATGTAAATGATGCCTTCCCTTCCTTCCAGCCACCCTCTAAAAGCATAGCTCAAGAAACAGGCCCCAGAAACACCAGGGGAATGTGCTGGCCACAGCCTCGCTCATCACCAAGGGGAAGTCTTACAGTCCCAGCCATGGCTTTTTGGTTTCAGCTTCAGCTCAGGCTGGGACCTGAGCACCCTCTCCTCACTTAGGCTTGGTAGCCTCACTCTGCAGCAGCTGCATTCTAGCCCCTGGCCTTCACCATGACAACCAGCCTGCCCAGACATGAGCCAGCCAGACTGGGGCAGGACTGGGGACCCAGGCTGCTCAGGCTGAAAGCCAGTACCCAAGATTCCCCAGGTTCCTTCCTCCGGGTGCAGGACTAATCGTTATTACACCCTTCTCCTCCCTGTGGCACAGACATTCTGGGGCCTCCCTGGAGGCAGTGACCCCTGACTCTCCCTCTTATGTCAGGTCCAGGGGAGGGGGCTGAGGAGTCTGGGAAGGAACATGAGAGTGAGTTGGGGGACAGGAAAGCAGAGTCTGCTAACACCCAGAAGCCAATACAGCCAGAGAAGAGCCTTCTGCATTCCCAGGAGACAGGACAGCTGAGGTGAAATCTGCAGTTGGCCGACTCCGTCTGTTGGTCTGGGCTCCTCCCTGCCGGCTGCCCTTGGCTGCCCACAGAAACCTGAGTCACAGTCACGGCCGGCCACCCGACCCCACCCAGCCTGCTGCCAGGCAGGCCCTTTCTGAAGAGAGGCGGAGCCTCTCCCGCTGGTCTCACTGCCTGAGATTCTTCCTCTCTCTCAGCCTGTGATTCCTCCTCTAGGTGTCTTTCTCTTTAGGACTCGACCTCACAACGTCATCAGTCCTGAATGAAGGGTGGGGGTGGAGTCCATCTCAGGCTAATCTGTAGAGTCTCCTCCTTGCTCAGATGGGACTTTAAAAGCTCCTTCAACAGCTGCTCCATGGGCTCTCAGTCCAGCTTCCATCATTCCCCAATCCCAATCCCTCCCCACCCCACCCCCTCAGGTCTAGAACATTTAGGAACACTAGGCACTCCCCCACCTTCGTCTTCTTCTCACTAGAAAAGAACTCAGGGACAGCTTCCCATCCCAGCTCTAGACAAGGACACCCCCTCCCCCCATCCCAGGATCCCAAAGGGCTGAACCTATTTAGTATTGGGCCATGAGTTCCTTTCTCCTCCAATCCCTCTCTGTTCTTTCCCCAACTCAAGGGAGGAAGGCCTTATTGCAGCTAGTGTCACCACCACCCTGGTGGACATTCCTCACCTCCAGCCCCAGGGAGTGGACCCGGAAGGCTAAGGGCTCTCCCTGGACAGCTGGTCTGGGTTAGAGACTTCTTCTACTACAGCACCGTGGAGGGGATGGGGGTGAGAATCTGGTGTCTGGGGGAAGCGGCTGTGGCTCAATCAGTGGGGCTCCCGTTTGC
This sequence comes from Tolypeutes matacus, assembly GCA_026826555.1. Classification (NCBI taxonomy): domain Eukaryota; kingdom Metazoa; phylum Chordata; class Mammalia; order Cingulata; family Chlamyphoridae; genus Tolypeutes; species Tolypeutes matacus. Next base: position 29,911,292 of record JAKSZT010053883.1, read on the forward strand.
CATGTGGGGGGCCCCGGGTTCGGTTCCTGGGGCCTCCTGGTGGGGGCGGGCCTGCCCGCGCGGCGTGGTTGGCTGACCCAGCGAGCGCGGGCAGCAGGGGGGGGGATAGATGAATAGATAAATAAAATCTTTAAAAAAAAAAAAAAAGAATCTGGTGTCTGCTCTTCCCCCACCATGAGGCACCTCCCACTTCCTACTCTGTGGATGTGGAGGTGGCCTCCAGGGCCTTGGTCCTGCTTCAGTTCTCTGTGTCAAATCTTGTGAATTCTTTCACCTCTCTATCCAGTTCCTCAGAGACCCTGCCCCACCAAACCTAGGAGGTTGTAAGCACTCTTGCTCCGCCCTCCCCTAGGGGAACCATGGAGGGAACAGATTTCTGATTCCCATTCAGTGGCCTGGCCCCTAGGCCCAGCCCAGCCTCACTCAGGCAGTTTCCGCTGAGGGGAAGGGAATTGCGCCAGGCTGAAGGGGTGGGGGAGGGGCGGCAGAGCTCCCTGCACCTCACCAAAGTGGGCAGGGCATACGTTGGGGCTTCAGCCCCTGATGTTGCAACTGGCACTTTCTCCGGGATGTCTGATATTTGGGGGAGGGGAAGTACGGTCACTTAGCCCCAAACTCAGAGAGAGTCACCAGCTCTAAACTTCCTCTTAGTTGCTAGGGCTTGGAATCTGCCAGGGATCCCAATTAGGGCTAGAATGGAGAGGAGCCCACATTATTTGCTCTCTCCGACTGCACCAATCACGGGATACCCTCACTCTCCTTGCTCCCCCTCAGCCCTCCTCCCAGAACTCCCTATGGATCTACCAGCTGGGCAGGAAGCCTTCCCAGGCTGGCCAGAAGAACTGTCCCTCAAACTGCCAAACTCCCAGATGCACAACAATCTTGTGTAGGGATGCAGTTGCCCTCACTCTCAAGAAAGGTTCCAAAGCTTTGGCACCATTGTCATTTTGGGCCTGATCAAATTCTTATCGTGGAAGGTTGTTCTATGCATTGTACCATGTTTAGTGGCATCCCTGGCCTCTTCCCACAAAAGGCCAGTGACACTTCCAGTTGTGACAACCAAAAATGTCTCTATATATTACAAAATGAACCCTGGAGGGCAAAATTGCCCCTGGTTGAGAACCACTGATCTAGGATAATACCCCACATTTCCCCAGGCTCAGTGAGGTCCCCAGAGTCAGTCCCAGATAATTAGGCACAGTAGAGGATTCCCAGTTCCAAAGCCCTGCTGACCCCTCCCCTACTGAAGAATCACAGCAGCCTATGATCTACATTTCCAAGTCGACTGGCACTCAAGGTCTTCTACAGAGGCCATCCCTCCCCTATCTTCTCATCTGTAGCTACCGTTTACCCCTCCACTGTTCTTGAACTCTAGCCAATGTGGGAATGTCCCTATTCCCATCTATAGTCTTTGTTCCCACAAAACCTCTGCCTATCTCTCCTTCCTTCAAGATCAGTGGTGGAAATTGGAGAAAGAACCACCCCAGAGGGCTCTCCTCCTGCCAAGTTTTGTTCCTAAATTCTCCTGAGCCATTGCGTGGCTCAGAGTGAGCCTGTTCAGCTCTGGAAATGCAGGTTCTGGAGACTTCTGATCTCCCAGATGACCACTGCCCCTTCCCCCCACTCCTGAACTAGGCATTATTCACATGTTCCCTTCACCCTGCAGATGGGGTGGCTGGCAACAGAGATGGAAGACCTGCTCCGCATCCTCATCCACTTTTACCCCCTGAAGCCCCCTCATCATCAGAGCTGTCATCATCATACTGAGCACATTGTATAGGCTAAGCACTTCATTTTCATTGCCTCCTTATTTAACCCTTGCAAAAACTCCATGCTTTTTTTTTTTTTTTTTTTTTTAGCAGGTACCAGGGATTGAACCTGGGACCTCGTACATGGGAAGCAGGCACTCAACCAATGAGCTATACTTGCTCCCCATGACCCCATGATTCTTCATGGCACTTTATTTTCCTGAAATTATAGGTGAGCAAACTGGGTTTCAGAAAAGTTTTCACAAGTTTAAGATTACCCACTAGAATTGCAGGCCTTCTATCACCATCATTTTTTAATATTCTGGGGCCAGAGGAGGCACTAATCTCTCCCCAGACCCTCCCAGGAGGGCTCAGGCCCTCAGCTATTCACCCTTCCCAGGACTGGCTGTCCCCTGGTTGCTTGAGACCCAGATCTTTTTGTTCCCTACCCTCCCCTTCTAAATGGCTGCTCTCTGGAGATGCTGGCGGGAAAGGGGGGTGGGCGAAGAACATCTCACTGGGCCTAATCTCTGGACAATAGAGGAACTAGAGAACTGCCCTTCTGGAGGTCAGGATGAAGGGCAGGGCCAGGGGTGGGCAGGCCCAGCTGTGCCTTCTCCTTCCTCCCCTCAGTCAATCCCTGCAGTACTGTCATCGATCCACCTTCCCAGAAAGCTCCCTGCTGCTTTCTGCCTCAGGCTGGGCCTGACTTGGCTTGAGGCCCTCACCTCAGCTGGCACCCACAGAGGGATGGGGAATCCACTCCAGGGGGCTGGGAGACAGGGCTACTTTTGTGAGGGGATCCAGGAGTGGCTTAACCCCACCACCCACAAGGTGCAGAGGAGAAAGTGCTTCTGGGAAGATTGAAGGGGTCTCTAGATGGGGGGGGGGATGGGAGGATCAAGGCCAGGACCACCCAGTTTGGAGCCGGGAGGGGCCCAGAAGATTAGAGACCTGTGGAAAGCAGTGGCGGAGGGCTGTAATTACCTCAGAGGAGCAGGGAAGACACCAACCATAGGAGGCTGGAGGAAGGGCAGCAGCAAGTCTCCCATCCCTGCTCCCCATCCCAGCAGTCACTAGGGGAGAGAAAGCATAGCCTTTGGGGGCGCGGGTCTCCGTGTGACCTTTCTTCATGCTCCCCGCCCCGGACCTCCCCAGAGCCGATTTTGTTTGAGGTGGGTCTGGGAGGAAATTTAGAGTCGGAGTTGCTCCCTCAGCCCCAGAGCTCCCAGGCTCCAGAGTGGGATCGGGGGCTCCTAGCCCGGCTCCCCCACGCTCCCCCCAGTCCCCACGGCGGGTGAGTCACCCGAGCGCTCCCTACATAGCAGTCTCGCGCTGCGGCGCGTACCAACGCCAGGTCGCAGGGGGAAGCAGATCGACGCGCATCCTTTCTCAGTCCTGGAGCCCCCTTCACTGCGGCCGCAGAGGGGCCTCCCCAAGGCTCCAGGCCCTTAGCTCCAGGGAAGGGACGGCGCGGGTGGCGCGGACGCACGGTGGCTCAGTGCCGGGGGGCTGCGGGGGCGGTCCCCCCCCCGCGCAGCACTTGGTATGCTCCAGCGGATGGCCAGGCCCAGCCCGGGCTGTACAATAGGGCTGGGCCGCGGCAGCGACTGGGCCGGCGCCGGGCAAGGAGCGGGACCGCAGCCCGAGCCGACGGACACTAGGCGGACGGCGACTCCCAGCCTCGCAGGACACCAGCCGTTCCGGCCGCGATCTTCCTTGGAGGGTCCCCGCTTCCCAGTCGTTGCCCGCCGGACTGGGCCCGGCATGATGCGCCGCGGGACCCCCTTCCTGGCCGCGGGCGGCCGCCGCCGTCACCCCTGAGACCCCCAGTGACGCTGCAGCCATGGAGAGCGGCACGCACGCAGAGCCGGGCCCCGGCGCGCCCCCAGGTATCCCAGGGGCCAAGCCGAGGCGGGGTGGGGGTGGGGGGAGGTCGAGGGCCGGCGGGAGAGGCTGAGGATGCGGCCCGCCCGCTGGGCGGGGACCCCCCCTCCCCCGCCGCGCCCTATGACCGCTTTGAAGTTTAAAAATAAGGCTGCGGTGGCGGCCGCGGCTCGGGTCCACCGAAGCATCTTCTGACAGCTGCCCCTTCCTTCACCCTGGACGCCCTGGGTGGCGGGGTCCGCGGGGACCCGGCTCAGAATTGTTGGGGTGATCCTCTCGCTCCAGCCCAGCCTGGGCCGGCTTCCCCACCCCCACCGCCTTCCCGCTCCACCCCAGGCCCAGAATCCTCTTCCACTGAGCTGAGGCGTCTGTCCCGATCCCCATGCCCGGTGGGCACGTGTGACCCCGGCATGCGTGCATCGGGGGTCTTGATTCTCAGTCTGGCGCCCTGCATACCGAAGCCTGGGCCCCGGCGAGCCGCACGCCCCTGCCCTGGCCCAGACCTTGCCCCCACCCCATCCCTCCAGCTGCCGCGCAAAGGGCCTGTTGCTGCTGCAGGCCGGCCGGGAGGGGAGAGGAGGGGGAGGCCTGGCGGAGGCTGCCAAGTAACCCGCCGGATAAAGGGGAGGGGGAGGGGGAGGCGGCATTGTTAGGGGCGAGGGCGGGAGCTGGGGAGTGGGCCTCCGCCCCTGCAACCGGACCTACTCTGGAGCCCACCCAGCCCCATTTGCGGGGGAGGTGGACTGAAGTAAATCTGCTTATTCTGTCCTCACTCCTTCCCAGCTTCTCTGGGCCCCAGTCTCTCCCTGGCTAGTGAGGTGAAGGCTCAAGGCCTGCACTCCCAGACCTGCCACATCATTCCCCAGGCTGGGGCTTTGGCCACCTCCCCCTACACACACACTCTCCAGGCCCCAGACCACCAAGGCTCCCCTCCCCCCTTCCCCTACCCAACTAGCCACCAGCGCCCAGGACTTCTGCAAATCCCATTCGGATCTGGGAGCAGCTGATGAGGGGGTGGGGACAGGTTTCTGGTTGGGCCTGCCTGGTATTGACGGGAGGCGATTTCTCTTTCTCCTCCTTCCTGGAAGGGGAGGGAAGAGCCCATTACTGAGGACCCAAGTTTTGTTCCCACTGACTCAGGGGGAGGCGGCCCTATCCCCACACCCCCATGGAGTCCTGGAGCCTAATCTTGTCACCTCCCTGCTCCCTGGGGCATGGGCTAGGATGAAACAGTGTCTGTGGGTGAGGAGAACCCAGGATAAGGTGGGGCTACTTGGCTGTGGGTGGGCTCCTCCCCTTGCCAGCATGGGTGCTTTGAGGGGACCCTGTGGGTGTGGGAGCAGGGAGAATGCAGAGGGGAGGCTGCCATCAGGCTGGTGTGGTTGGCAGGTTTATAGGTTGTACTGAAATAAGGATGCCTATTTCTCTCTTGGCTCTGCTGAGCCTGAGAGGGGACACCCAGGGAGACCCAGCCTGGGTCCATTTGCTTATTGGCCTTCTGCACCTGAGGGTCCATGTTGCCAGTGTGTACACTGGGGCACAAATGGGAGTGGTAACTGCCCATATACAAGGCACATGAATGGGCAGTGGTTTATAATTAGGGCTCAGGGTGGGAAGCCTGGACTGAATATGAGAGCATGGTGGGGGGGGGTGCTTGGCTGTACTGGGGACCTGGATAGGGTCCTGGATGGGGAAGACTCTTTTATACATGGGCATCTAGATGGAGTTACTTGAGAACCTGGATAGGGATGGTGGCTGGTCCCTACACAGAAAAGTTGAAGGTGGCAGAGCGCCCTACTAGGCAAAGGCTTCCTGGGGGTAAAGTTAATTCAACAAGCCACCAGCACCTGGCATGTCCACAGCATATGCCCTGTGAGAGTTTGGGGCCTGGGCTGAGACTCAAAGTGCATATGACATGATCCCTGCCCTCTTTGAGTTCCCTTTGCACACAGGCACACTGAGCATTAAAGGGAGGCAGCATGGAGTAGGCGAACGATAGCGTGGTGTCCCTTTTTGGGTGGAAAGCCATTTACTGGCCATGGACTGAGGCAAGTGCTCAAGCCCCAGTTTCTTGCCCTGGAAAATGGGCATAACATAATCAGCTTAACATGGTGAATGTGAGGGCACTCAGACACCCTCAAGCAAATGTTCTTACCATTGTACTCACTGGAACTGGTGCCAGCAGGCTGGCCAGGAGCATGGGAGGTGAGGTTGGGAATTGGGAGCCTGTCTGGTCAAGAGTGCAGACTTAATTTATTACTCTGTGACCTCAGGTAAGTTGTTCAACCTAAGTCTTAGGTTTTGCCATCTATAAAATGAGAATAATGCTATAGAAATTATCTCCTGGAGACCCTGAATCATTAAATTAGATGAACACATAAAACACTTAGCCCAGGCCCTGGCACGTAGTTAGTACTCAATAAACACTGGCCATTTTATTGGTTTTGTTGTTTTTAAATGTTGTTTTTAAGTGTTGTTTTAAAAACAACACAAATTAATATTTTTAATTCCTTTGGAGCTCTGAAAAGGAGATGGATAATTAGAACTTCTGGAGGCAGAGGGGAGGGTGGAAGGGAGTTCCAGACAGACACGAGCCAGGGTGCAGTGGGAGTAGGAGAGAAGATCCAAGAGATGGGTGCAGGGAAGCGGCTATGGCTCAATCAGTAGGGCTCCCGTTTACCATATGGGAGGCCCCGGGTTCGGTTCCCGGGGCCTCCTGGTGAAGGCAAGCCCGCCCGCACGGCGTGGTTAGCTGACCCAGCGAGCACAAGCAGCAAGGGGGGCATAAATGAATAAAATAAAATAAAATAAAATCTTTAAAAAAAAAAAAGAGATGGGTGCAACCAGTCATCCATTACATCCAGGCTGCTATCCCACCATGTGCCTGGCTCGGTGCCCTCGGGGAGCTCTTAGTCCAGGCAGGGAGGCAGATATGCAGAACACTGCAGTCTGGAGATACAGTGGTGATACCTGCTGGAGCAGTGGACTCTGGAAGGCTTCACAGAGGAGATGGCATAAGAGGTGGACCCGAAAGGATGAGTAGGAGTTGATGAGACTGACACAAAGGCCTGAGGCCAGCCTGACTGGTACCTCCTACTGACAGCTTGGGGTGGGGGTGGGGGATCCTTGAGTTGGTGAGCCAGTAATGAGAGGCCTCTAATGAGCCCCTAATGTGCAGTCATGCATATGCAAATGAGGAAGGGGCACTGGGCCAGCTTGCCCCACCCCCCTTCTCCTGAGGATGGACACTAGATGTTGATGGGGCTGGGCTGAGGGAGAGGGAAAGGGCCTGAAAGCGGGGCCCAGACTAGTGTGGTGGCACTTGGGGCCTTTGGGGCAGGTCTCAGGCCACATGTCCTTGAGTCGCCACTGGGCTTTGGAGCCAGTGAGGGAGCCATCTAGCCAGGCCAGATAATGCAGCTTTGTTGGCTGGCCATAGCTCTGCCTGGCACCCCGGGGCACAGCCTTCAGTGTTCCTCCATCACCTCTCAGCTGCAGCGCTGCCCTGAGGGGAGCAGAGAGCGCAGTTTTGCTGGCATGGCACTCCTCACCAGTCCTAAGAGGAGAAGACTTGGCCAGGCATAGACTCCTTGGTGGACCAAATTATTTCCCATTTATTACCTTCCACTCCCATTTAGCACTCTCCTTTATTTCAGGCCTTCTCTGTGCTGGGCTCAATGCTATGAGTAGGGACTATTATTATCCCCATTTTACAGATGAGGCTCATCAGAGATACAAAGTCACTTGCCCAAGGTCATACAGGTAGGAATTGGCAGAGATAGACCTGAACCCAGGCCCATCTGACTCCAAAGCCTTGCACCAAACCTCTATGCTATTCTGCCCTGGACTTTGGTCCATGCTGAGTTGTCAAGGCCCAGAGGGCTGGGGACAGGATCTGGCCTTCTTCTCTTCCATGACTGGTCTTCTGTGGGCATCTTGGTCTTGGGGACTCCATGATCTTTTCTCTGGCAGGCAGAGGTGGAGCCAGCCTGGGTCCCCCCAGAGCCCTGCTAGGTTAGAGTTTGAGCAAGTTGGACCAGAAGGAGACCTGGACCCTGGCGGTTGTGACAGTCCAGCCAGTGGGCTGTCACGAGTCCCTGGGCTGAGGCTGGTCCTCTGCTCTCAGCATCTGGGCCCAGCTCGGGCTGAGGGAGGGACGTGGTGGGGCCCAGGCTGCGGGATGGGGTCATTTCCTGCCGCCTAAAATAACAGGAAGTGGGTGCTCCTGATTGGAGGCCGGGAACAATGGCCGCCAGCCCCGCCAGAGAGCTCTTTCAGATCTGCAGTCTCTGATGGGTTCCTAGCTTTATCACCCATAGAGGCCCATGGCCTGGCCCCCATGCCCTGCTACCCAGGTTCTGAGGCCGGCCTGGAACAGGCTGACCCCCTCTCTAGTGCACTCCCTCTCAGAGAGAGCTCAGCCCCTTTCAGGCCGGGAGTGATGCTGCCCCCTCACGGTTCCCTCTGTCCCAGCCCCACAATTGAGCACCCCCACCCCACTCCCCCGGGTTTGCCCTTCCAGCCGGCTCCCCGTTCTCCCAGCCCAGATCTCTCCAGAAAGAAGAGCCCCCGGGAAGCTGCCCCCATCAGGCAGCAAGGTGAGGGTACAGACTCCGTCACACTGATTGGGGTCCAAACCCCAGCCTGCTCCTCACCAGCTACGTAGCTTAAGCAAGTGTCTTCATCTGATTGTTTCCTCATTTGTGAAACGGGGTAATGATATCTACCTTATAGATGGTGGTAAAGATTAAATGAACTAATGCTTTTTCAAGTGTGTAGATCTGTGCCTGACACGAGCATTAGCTGCTGCTGTGTTCATCAGACTTTCCCTGGGCCCAGGTAAAGGAATGCCCAAAAGGGGCAGGGCAAAAGTGGCCTGGATGAGGCTGCACAAATGTACAGGGGACATTGTGTCTGTGTGCTTGTGTGTGTCTCTATCTGTGCCTCAGTGGGTGCTGGACTCTCTGTGTATGTGTGTGTGTGTGTGTGTGTGGTTCTGCATACCCCGCTGAGTCTGAATTCCATTAGGCCTGTGTCTGTTCCCTGTGTGAGGAAGAGAAACAGAGAGAGGAGGACAAAAAGAATGTCTTGTCTCTCGCCACTGTGCAGGCTCTGTCTACATTGTCTGGGTGTCTCACTCTCTGTTGTGTATACATGTCCGTCTCTCTGTGTCTTTGCAAGTCTGTCTGCCTCCCTGTCTTCGTCTGTCTGGTCCTAAAGAGCTGCTGCTAGAGCTAGAGGTACTGATCTCGGTTCTGTTTACTCTTTCTGCCTCATGCCTCTGTGTCCCCCATGCTCCCCGCCCAGGGGTGCTGCCTGTGCACAACCCCCGCCCTCACAGCTCTCCCCTAGGTACTCTCTTGCTCTGCCCCCGGAGGCCTGCCCAAATGCCTCACTTCCTGCATCCTAGTGGCCAGCCCAGGCAGGAGCCTGCCTTCCCTGCATTCCTGTGCTCTGAGCTCAGGGCCTCCCCGCCCCACCTGCACCCTTCACAGTTGTGGGGGGAACCTCCCTTGGGGGGAGCCACCAAAGTACTTCCTTTTTTGGGGAACAGGCAAGAGCCTCAGGGAGGGGTGTTGTGACCTCCTACCAGAAAAAAGCATGACATAAGGGCTTTGTCATCAGACAGACCTGGGTTCACATCCTAACTCTGACACTGACTGAGCAATTCACCTAACCTGCCTGAGTAATAGTCCTCTCACCTGTGAAATGGGAGCCATCGAAGTTCTTTCCCTTAAGAGTTGTTGTAAGAATTAAATGAGATAAAGGAAAGTGCCTCCTCTATGGTAGGGTCTCAATAAATTAGTTTGTTTCCCTTCCTGGATTTAGGGCCTGGCAGAGGCACAAGGCTGATTGATATGGTCAAGACATTTAGGATTTAGAGAGGCTAGACTTTGGAGCAGCCTGGGAGTTTGACTATAGCTTTCCATAGATTCCCCGTCCATCCATCCAACCATTCAGGCATTCATTAACAGACACCGAAATCCTACTCTGTGCCAGACAGGCCCCCTATAAAGCCCTGAGCCTGCCAAAATGACGAAGAGCCAGTCCCTTCTTGCGATGTGCTCTTACATTAAGGGGGGATGGAGTGAGTAGCAAGCAAACAGAAAAGCTAAACTGAATTATCAGTGTTGTGGGAGGAATATTTGGTCCTGGAGGAGTTGTTGAGGTGGGAAGAGAGCAGAATGGAGAGGAAGGGCCTGCCAGCTCCCAGAGGGTGGAGACGGGAAGTTAGCACCCTGAGACACGTGACAGTCCCTCTGAGGGACTTGGCCCTGATCTTTCTGCAGACCCCAGGCACATCCTCTCCAAACCCCACTTGGGGCTCTTGGGAAAACAAGCCTTTTTGACCCCACCATGCAACCAGCTTCTGCACCTTTGCCCTGCCAATGCTCTTTGTGCCAAGAAATAAATACAAACTATCTAACTCTCATCCAGTTCTTAACAAATACTTCTTGTAGATAGCAGCGTAGCAATGTAAAACTGAAAGTGGCTAAAACCGCACAATCTGAACTGACCAAAAATAACATAAAATAAAACTGAGTGGCAGAAAATCTTGTCTGTTGATTAGAATTTTTGTTGGCAAAAATTCAGAAATGGCCTAACCACATCATATAGATAATTAACCAAGGAATTAATTCGGCAGGATATAATTTGTTCCAGATACCACTGCCCCAATGACATTTTGTCCAGTTTGGCCTAATTCAGAGGAAAATATTTGTATTCTGGGTCAATAGTCCACCAGGTCAGAAAAGGAGTTCCAAACACCCTGTTTGCCTCTCGAGAAGTTTTTCTTTTTGAGCTCCTAGAGTAAATACTCATTATTATTTTTTATTAATTTCTTAGCGACTTAGTCCAGGAAACTGCACAAACTTATTGAGATGCAGTTGTTTTGCTTCCCTTCAGCTGTTTATCCCTTTGCAATAAATTGCCATATGAACCTACTCTTTATTAGAGTAAAATAGATCTTCCGTGTGTGCCTACTTTCAGGCTAGGTGGCCTCAGGTTCACCATATTATAATGCCTTGTTTTCATCCAACAGCATTTTGTGATAGTCTCCACAAACATGGCTGGTGATACAGTGATGAACAAAACAGGCATGGTCCAGCCCTTTTAGGGCTTCCTTACAGTTCAGGGGGAGGTTGAAAAGACAAACCACATAAGGAAGTTTAAAATTGTAATTGTGACAGTGCTCCAAACAAAAGGCACACAAAAACATGAATATATACAATGAAGGGATTTGTCCCGGTCAGAGAGGACAGGGTAGGTTACCTGAGGAAGTGATAAGTGAGCTAAGATCAGAAGGGTGAGTTGGAGTTAACTAGGAAAAGTGGGAAAGCACATATGCAAAGGCCCTGTGGCAGGAGGGATCATGGAGAGTTATTGGAATTAAAAGAAGGTCAGTGTGACTAGAGTACAGAGAGCAGGTGGAGAGCAGGTGGGGAGCAGGGTAGGAGAGGAGATTCAAATAGGGAAGGAGGACAGGGAGGCCAGAATATGCCAGACTTATAGGCTGGGTACAAGAATTTTGTCTCTATCTTCAGAGCAATGGGAAGCCACTAAAATATTTCAAATGGCCGGGAATACCAGATCAGATTTACATTTTGGAAAAGATTACTCTAGCTGCCCAGTGGAGAGCAGAGTGGGGATGGGTGCAGGTAGAGCAATGGGAAGACTTTGCAGTCATCCACGTAAGAGAGAGGATGATGATATCTGCTGTGGTGGAGTTCATTCATTTATTCATAGAACAAATAACTATAGAATGCCTCCGTGCCAGCCTCCTTTGGCCCTAGAGATACAGCAGCTAACAAAATAGACAAAAAGCTGTGCCCTCCTGGATATGATACTCTAGTGGTGGGAGACAGTGTTAGACTGGTGATAATGCTTGTAGGCCAGTGACAACTTTGGTTTTTCCTCCCAGTACGACGGGAAGACTTTGAAGGATTTTGGCAGAGGAGTGACATGATCTGATTTATTTTGAAACAGAATCACTCTGGCTGTAATGTTGGTAAAAGACCAAAGGGGAACGCACAATAGGAGCAGAGAGTCTTTTACAAGAGGTGATAGAGGCTTGGACCAAGGTAGTAAAAGTGGAGCAAGTGAGAAGTGATTGGATTTGGATATATTGAACACAGAGATAAAAGGATTTGTTGAAAGATTAGATGTGGGGTGGAGGATAAGAAAAGAGTCTGAAATGACTGCAAGGCTTTTGGCCTAAGAAATTGGAAGGATGATGTTGCCATGAACTGCAATGGGGAAAATCAGGGGAGGAGCAGGTTTGGGGATCAGGAGCTCACTTTTGGGTGTGTTAAATTTGAGATGTCATTTAGCCATCTAGCGATGTCAAGTAGGGAGTTACATGAACAAAACTGGAATTCAAGGGAGAGGTTGGGGCTGGAGAACAAATTTGGTTGTCATCAGCAGAGCAATGGTATTTAAGGCTGTGAGTCTGGATGAGATCACCCAGGGAGTACACGTAGACAGAAGGGAGCTGAGGTCCTGGCCTGAGCCCTGGGGCACACCAGTGTTAAGAGGTCAGGAAGTTAAGGAGGGACCAGCAAAGAAGACTGAGAAGTGCAGACAGCAAGGTAGAAGGAAAACCAGGGAAGTGTGTTTTCTTCAAAGCCGAGTGAAGAAAGTGTTTCAAGGAGCATGGAGGGGTCAACTGTGTCATGCTGTTGATAGGGCAAGATGAGAACTGAAAAATGAAAAATGGCTATTGGAGTTAGCAAGGTGGAGGTCACTGGTGACCTTGAGAAGAGCAGTTTCATGGTGCAGTGGAGATGAAGGCCTAACCGAAGAGATGGGAAGAAGTGGACAGATTCTTCAGGGTAGCTGCCTCTAATGGAGCCCATCCCTGCCAGGTGCCAGAGATAATGTACATCCTTGCTGTCTGTCACAACAACTTGGTGAGGAAACTGAGACTCTGATAGGTTCAGGGCATGCCCAAGGTCCCAGAGCAGAGCTGGGATCCCTACTCAGTCTTTTGCCACCTAAAACCTAAGAACTTTCCACTCTGCTGCATCTGTTGTCCAGGTACAGTACAGGTCCCTCTCAGGCCTCCTACCTCTACCGAGGCTCCCATCAGATGGCTCATCAGGACCTAGTTGGGGATTCACTGTCTTGCCTAGTGGGTGTGATTTGCCTAGGTGTGGATAAACACACACCCACCAGTTTTCCTTGCGACACCTTAAGCATGCATGGGTGCTAGGAGAACAGTGGATAAACAGGCCTCACCCTCAGCCTTCAAGCTTAGTACTTACACACCCAGGCTTTGGCCCAGACAGTCCTGGATTCAAATCCTGGCTCCACCACATGCTTGTTCTAGGGCCCTGGGAAAATCACTTCGGATGAGCCTCAGTTGCCTCATCTATGTAATGGGGATAAGAATCTCTGTCTCTGAGAGTGGTGAGGATATAGGATGGGGATATGAGGACTTAGTTCAGCTCCTTGCACATGGTAAGCACACACAAAATGGTTGCCACTAATTAGTTGTATTGTCCATTGGAGTTGGTAAAGGAATTTGCCACTGGCTGGGAAAAAGACTGGCAATGACCAGGCAACTGTCTTGAGCTGGTTCTGGTTGACTGTCATGGGGCTTAGCTGCTGGCAGAGTTGGAGAGGCTCTTGCCTAGAGCCCAGGAAGCTAAAAGGGAAAGAATAAGGGGAAAGTAGCGTGAGCCTCAGGTAATTTCATTGCATAACATGAATTACCTCATCTACTGCCTTCAAAAGAGGCAGGAGGCTGGAGTGGGTAAGAGCATGGGCTGTGTTGACAGATGCTGGGTTCAAATCCAGGCCCCTCCAACTTACCAGCTGGGTCACCTCAAATGACTTAACTTCTTTTTGCTTTACTTTCTTTACGTGTATGAAAGATATTTATAGGGGGGCGGATGTGGCTCAAATGGTTGGGTGTCCGTCTGCCATATGGAGGGACCTGGGTTCGATCCCCGGGACCTCCCGGTAAAATGAAAAAAAAAAAAAAGAAAGAAAGATATTTATAGTGGCTTCTTCATAAGTATTATTGGTGAGGATTAAACAAGTTAATATATGCTTTGGACAGAGAAAGCTCACAATAAATATATAAATGTTAATGGTTATTCTGGCAACTAGTACTCATCACAATCCTGTGAGGTAGGTATTATTTTATCTGCATTTTATAGACAAAGAGCTGTGGCACAGAAAGCATCTGTAACTAGCCTAAGGTCACACAGGTAGTTAGTGGGGAAGCCAAAATTCATACTCAGATAGTCTGACTTCAGAGCCCAAATTCAACCGCAAGACTCTACTGCTTCCATGAAGAAGGCGCCAAGCGTCTTAAAGGCGGTTCCTTAGATGTACCTCTACCCACTCCCCCACCACATGCTGTCACCCACAGGGATGGGGAGTTAGGCACCTCCTGAGATGGTAGGAGTTCCCAGAGCCGAGGACCCAGTGTGGTGGAGGTGCCCAGTGAGAGCAAACAGTGCTTCCTTAGATTCCTTAGATTCCCCTTCCCATGGGCCCCAGCCCTGCTCCCTAAGCCCAGGTTAACAGCTGTGTCCCCCCTAACTCTCTCAGTGCCCAGAGAGTAGCAGCAGATGGCACCAGGGCTCAACATGTAGAGGCTTCCCTCTGGGAGACCTAGCAGCTTCATAAGACCCACAGGAAAAGGGAGGGAAGTGCTTGCTGGCATGTGGATTGTGCCACGCACTGTACTGACACTTACCCCTACTACTTTGGGCTCATAACCCCCATTTTACAGATATGAAAACTGAGTCTTAGAGAGGTTGAATGCTTTGCCCACAGTTAAGAGCAGAAATATGGAGTGCTGAGGGGAAGAAGAGATTACAGAATGGGCGTAGCTGGTTGCCCCTCTACTGGGGAATTTAGCAACATGGGCATCCCACTTGGGTCCATGCTTATGTCCTTCCTCTTGGATGGCCCCAAGTGCCCAGTATCAGCACCCTCTGTGCACCAGGCCCTGGGCTGGGTGGACACTGTGACCTAGAGATAAAGCAGAAGATGAGGGAGGCAGACATGGAATAAATCATTACCATTTGGTGCATTAATATGTGTTACAAACTTTTTCTCAGTTCCTCTAATACACCCTTTTCCCTTCCTCCTCAGGCCCTTTGCACACACTTCTCCTTGCCAGAAACCCTCATGCTTCTCCCCTTATTTTGCCAAACTCTTCAGATTTCAGCTTTGTTGTCACTTTTCCAAATGTAGGTTAACCTATAATTGCCTGGGTGTTTATCTGTCTGCTCTGCCGGAGCATGGGATCCACAAAGGCAGAGACTACGTCTGTTTTCTCAGCATTATATCATCAGTATCTGGAACAGGCCTGGCACATAGAAGGAACTCAGCCTGCATGAATGCATGCATGCATGCATGAATGAATGAATGAATAAGTCAGTTGGACCAGGGAGATAGGCTATGTGTTGAACTGACTGCACAGACCTACTCACTGACCTTGTCTCCTCTCCTGTGTTGATCTTCCAGCTATGGAAGCCAGGACCCCCCCAGAGCCAAGACCTTCTCCAGAAGGTGACCCCTTTCCACCACCACCACCGATGTCATCCCTGGTCCCTGACACTCCCCCGGACACCCCTCCTGCCATGAAGAACCCTGCTAGCCCTAAGCAGCTCCCAGTGGAACCGGAGAGCCCACAAGGGCAGGTTGGGCCTGTGCCAGCCCCACCACAGGAGGCATCCCCTTCCTCAGAAGTGAAGAGCAGGGGCCCCACCCCCCCAGCCACGGGCGCACGGGATGCCAAGCCTCCTCGAAGGAGCAGCCAGCCATCCCCCACGGCAGTTCCAGCCTCCGATAGCCCTCCCACGAAACAAGGTGTGTGTGATGGATGCCCCTAGTCCTGAGCTCAACACCCTTGGCTCAAGGCCCCAGCCTGGGTGATGCTACCTGAGGGGATCCCTTTTGCCTGGAGGAGATAGAGAAAGGAAAAGGGAGGAGGGGGGTAGGGCACCAGACAGACTCCCCTTTTGGAGAGTCTTTTGACCTAAGTCATTCTTGTTCCTCCTGCTAAGATGTGAAAAAGGCAGGAGAGAGGCACAAGCTGGCAAAAGAGCGGCGAGAAGAGCGGGCCAAGTACCTGGGTGAGTGGGAAGCATCTTTGTCATCTTCATCATCGTCAGTGTCACCATCAACATCCTATTAATAACACCTGAGACTTCTGGAACTCTTAATTATGTGTGTTGTGCTAAGCACAGTACATGCAGTAGCTCCTTTAATCCTAGTGACAGGAAACAGATTCAGACAGATGAAATCAGTGGAGTCGCTGAGATTCGGATCCAGAAGTCATGTCTCACTCCAGATCCATGTTCTCAGTCAGGATATGTGGACGTCTGTCCAGCAGGCCCCCACATCAGATGGGATCTTGCACTAAATAACTCATTCCTCCTTCAATACCCAGAGACGACCTCAATGGGGGAGGAATAGGCCTCCATTTTGAGGCTTGTGCCTGTCTTCAGGGAGCCCTTCACTTTGAGGAGGGGTCTGAGAGGGGAGGTTCCCACTAAGCAGGCAGGAGAAAGGCCCACCCAGGGGACCGGATGTAGCTCAAGTGATTGAGCACCTCCTTCCCATGTACAAGATCCTGGGTTCAATCCCCAGTACCTCCTTAAATAAATAAATAAATAAATACCCACCCAGAGCTGGGGCAATGGGAAGGTCACTTGGAGGAGACCCCCTGCAGAAGCACTCACACCCCGCTGGCGGTTATTTCCCAACAGCTGCCAAGAAGGCAGTGTGGCTGGAGAAGGAGGAGAAGGCCAAGGCACTGCGGGAGAAACAGCTCCAGGAGCGGCGGCGGCGACTGGAAGAGCAGCGGCTTAAAGCTGAACAACGCCGAGCCGCCCTGGAGGAGAGGCAGCGGCAGAAGCTGGAGAAAAACAAGGTGCGTTTGTGCCGATTTCTAACTGGGCATGCGTGCATCTATGTACACGTGGATCCACACACCTGTATCCTGGCTAAGTGTGTCCACATATGTACATGCATGCCTCTGCGTTATCTGCAGGTACACAGTTATATCTGTAGTCACACCTCTACTTGTGTCGTGTGTGCAGTATATGGGGATCTGGGCCACTGTGTACAGGTTTGTCCACATATGTGCATGCATGCCTCTGCGTTATCTGCAGGTACACAGTTATATCTGTATTCACACCTCTACTTGTGTCGTGTGTGCATTGTATGGGGATCTGGGCCACTGTGTACAGGTTTGGTTCTGCATTGCAGGTGTGGATACCTGTAACCATGTGCACTGTCAGCACATGTATTTGGGTCAGCATGGGTCTGTGGTTGTATGCATGCAGAGGTGTATATGTGTGAGCATGACTTGCTTCATGACATGGGTAGAACCCTGGCTTGAGCACTGGGGAAGAATTGGAGGAAAAGGTGGCCTGGCCCTGCCTGGGATGGGGATAGGGGAATAGCCCCAAGGTCTGCTCTGGGAACCCCAGAATCCTCAGTGCCAGAGCAACAAGGCCATGCCCAGGAAGTGACTCAAGAACAGTGAAAGGCTCCCCAAGAACAAAGGGAAAGGGATCTGTTGCCCAATGGTTCCTACTCATAACAAGGATTTGGTAACCTTCGTTACCTACAGTGAGCCAGGAAAAGCTTTTGGGAGCAGGGCTGTGTCACAGGAGGGACAGGGGCCTTTCTTCCAGGTATGATTGAATGATTCTGAGCCCAGATCTCTCTCCTCTCCCCCTTTTCCCTCCAGGAGCGCTATGAAGCTGCCATCCAGAGGTCCGTGAAGAAGACATGGACTGAAATCCGGCAGCAACGCTGGTCCTGGGCAGGGGCCCTGCACCACAACTCCCCAGGACATAAGACCAGTGAGTGGTGGAAGGCCTGGTGGGGCTGATGGGTGGGTGAGGCTGAGGAGTGGGGGAAGGGAGCAGCACAGAAGGAGCTGGGGGCTTCCTGCAGCAGGCAATGCCTTGCTTTCATGTCACTTGTGTCTTCTAGAATGGTCTGTAAACCAAATCGTCCCTTCACAAGGCCTTCCACTGGCATGTCAGAGATGGGTTTTCTTCATTTTGGTGTGTTCTTCCAACCCCTGTCATTTTAAGATTAGCCTTTTTTGCTGCTGTCAATTATTATCAGTGGATGATACATAAAAGAGGACTTTAATGCCCTGGAGGCCCTCAATATGTGTAGAAAACTGTCACCCCTTTATGTGCATACCTTGGAAAGTAGATTTTTGCCTTTGAGTTTTCTTCATGTAGGGCCATCATGGATTTTGGTCTGATGCTTTGCTGGACTGTATGTATCACTGTGCTTGGATGTCTTTATGTAATGACAGGGATTAGTATGTCCAGCTGTATGTGTCAGTGTATGTGCTCATGGATCTGTGCATTGTGTGTCTTCATATGTGTTTGCCTTGGTGTGTTTGTGGCCTTGTCCACTTCAGTAAGGGCTCCCAAATCAGACAGAACTGGGTCAGGATCCTGGCTCTGACCCTCACTGTGTGACTTTAGATAAGTCACAACTTCTCAATGTCTCACTTTCTTCATCTGTACAATGGGGATAACGATACTACCTGCCAGTGAGGTTGTAGAGAGATGTTGGCAGGATTAAGTGAAATAGCCGGTGTGGTGTCCAGCACAGTACCTGGCACATGGCAAGCATTCAACAAATGGTAGCTGTCACAAATGTAACAGCTAGGGTGCTTCCATGTGTTTGTGCCTGTGTGTGTATCTGGGTCTGATACACTGTAAGTGTTTGTGTTTCTAAGTCTGTGCATGTGGGCATACATGGGTGCATGCTTAAGTGTCTGTCACTGAGAATGCCTGCATCTGCATGTATTTGAATATCTGTATTTGTGCAAGTGACTTATGACTGTGGGTTGTTCTGTTTAGGAATGTCTCTGCATTTGTCCAGGTATGTGGGTGTTGTATCCATAGTGCCTTGGCTGGGCAGTGTCAGCAAGTGCCAATGCTGGGTGGCTGGGGTGAATGGTTGCAGTGCCCCCAGCCCTAGGGAATTACTTCCTCTAGCCAGGAATGCTGTAGTTTCTTTAGTTTTCCTCCATCTCCCTCTGTTCCTTCTCCGTCGGCTCCCCCAACCCAGGTTGTCTCTGGCCACCTACCCCTCTTCCCTTCCCAGGGCCAAGTCTGCCTCCTCCCCGCCTATCCTAGCCCACCCACTCCTTTCTCTCACCCTGCCCATGGAGCATCCTGCATGGAAGGCCTCAGTGCCCCTCCCTGGCTCCTGTTCGGCCCGGCCCTAATGCCGTGTCTTTTCCCCTCCAGGTGGGAGCAGGTGCTCCGTGTCGGCAGTAAACCTGCCCAAACACGTGGACTCTATAATCAACAAGCGGCTCTCAAAGTCCTCTGCCACGCTCTGGAACTCCCCCAGTAGAAGTAAGAGAAGGCCCAGCCCTCCCCCCTCCAGAGCCCCTTGTAGTCCCCACCAACTCTCCTCCAAAACTCAGTCAGAGCCCAGGCCCTGGGGGCCCTCATCTACTCCAGGTCTCCACCCCCACTCTACCCCACCTGGGGCTCTGCCCCTAGGGGGAGCCGGCATTTGGGTCTGGATCCTGAGGACAGAGCTGCACCCTGCAGAGGAGAACAGAGACAAAGGGCAATGCCCCAGCAGGCAGACTCTGGCAGAGGCCTCAAGAGCAAGCTGGGGGTAGGGGCTGGAGGTGGGAATAGGCAGGCAGCCTCATCTCCAACCACAGGCAGCTGGCCTGGACCAAACTTAGGCAGGTGGCCTTGCCCCATGTGCCAGACTAAATGCTGGGGATGGGGTGGGGGATTCCCTGATTCAGGCTTCACCTTGGGGGGCCCATACAACCCTGCCCTCTCCACCTTCAGAGCTCCAGAGTTGTGTCCAACCAGGGTGGCATGGCCCCTGCCCTCCCACCACGTCCTGGTAGCTCACATGTGAAGGGACCATGGTCAGAATTATTTATAAGCCCCTTTAGCTTTATTTGGTTGTTCTGTTGTCTAGCAACTAAATCAGCTGCTGCACCAACCCCACCTGACCGAGGCTTAAAAATAACCCAGCAGCTGAGCAGACAGGGTAGGGTGGCCCAGGGCAGCCGCTGCCCCCACCACCACCACTACCCAGCAGCCTCTCCCTGGCACAGGACTCCTAAAAGCTGAGCCCTTTCTGAGTGAGAGGAACACAAGGACCCTCACTGTCCCAAGTCCATGGAGGGCATGAGGTCCCCAGACCAGTCCCCTGGGAGCAGGAGCTGCAGGGCCCTACAATGGGACATGGGGGAGGGCAGTTGGGTCTGCAGTAGAGGTCCAGTCCCAGGCAGAGGGACAAGTGTGGCCCACGTGTTATTGGAGGGTGCATCCTGGGTAGAGAACCTTTACCTACCCATACCCCTGTGCCTCTGCCTGCCTCGGGGGAGTGACCGGCTTCACTTGGCCTTCTCCCTCCAGATCGGAGCTTGCAGCTGAGCGCATGGGAGAGCAGCATCGTAGACCGCCTGATGACGCCTACCCTCTCCTTCCTGGCACGGAGTCGCAGCGCAGTCACACTGCCCCGTAACGGCCGCGACCAGGGTAGGGGCTGCGGCCCTGGGAGCCCTCCCACGAGGGGCGCGGCAGGGGCCCGTCTGGCTTCTGGGCCACACCCTGACCGCATCCCTGCCTCCGCAGCAGTGCCGGTGTGCCCGCGCTCAGCCTCCGCCAGCCCCTTGACGCCGTGCAGCGCCCCGCGAAGCGTGCACCGCTGTGTCCCCGCCGGGGAGCGCCGCAAAACCAGTGCGGGGGGCAGCCCCGCCCCGCCCCGTCGCCGGCCCGAGGCCTCGCCGGTGAGTGGCTTCCGCTGGCCCGCGCACGGTGGGGACACGGAGCCCCGGCCCGAGGAGCGCGGGCGCCGCCGGCCTCAGCTCTGTCCTCGCTCACCCGGGCCCACGCCCTCCCGCCCCTCCAGCTGCAGAAAAAGGAGAAGAAGGACAAGGAGCGGGAAAACGAGAAGGAGAAGAGCGCCCTGGTCCGGGAGCGCAGCCTCAAGAAGCGCCAGTCGCTGCCCGCCTCGCCGCGCTTGCGCGTCTCTGCAGCCACAGCCTCCGAGTTCAGGTGGGCGGGGCGGGGCCAAGGCGGGGCGGGGCCAGACGTCCCCAGGCAGTTCATTGACAACGTTTGGCGCTAAAGTCCAGCCTAAGAGCGTCTTGAGAGCAATTTTTTTCCTTGAGTGTTTTAATCACTGAAGTAGCCCAGCACCTAGAGCAGTGTCTGTCACATGATCAGCACTCAAATACCTCCTGAACGAAGGAATGACTGGACAGGCCAGTGTAGGTGCTGGAGATACCTGGTGAGCCAAACCAGGCCTAGTGCTTGTTCTTATTAAGCTTACCTGCTATTTGGAAGACACATTCATCAAAGAATCTCACAAATGAATATATAAGTACGAACTGGGCTATCTGTTCTAAAAGGAAATAATATAGCTCTATGAGAGCACATGAGGTGGGGATGCTGACCTAGCCTAGGGGGAGGGAGCTCTGTCCTCAAAGTCTAACCATTCCCTTCTCTCTCAGCCCCAAATCCAAGGCCCGGCCGTCCTCTCCCTCCACATCCTGGCAGAGGCCTGCCTCTCCCTGTCCCAGCCCCAGCCCAGGCCACACTCTGCCCCCAAAACCGCCGTCACCCCGAGGCACCACCGCATCACCCAAGGGGCGGGTTCGGAGGAAGGAGGAGACAAAGGAGAGCCCCAGCGCAGCAGGGCCTGAGGACAAGAACCAGACCAAGGGCAGAACCGGTGATGAGAAGGAGCCAGCAACCCCAGCCTCACCAGTCCCCTGGCCTGTGCCCTCATCCACCCCAGCCCGGCCCCAGAAGGAGCAGCCCACAGTGGAGACCCCTGCAGGTGGGCGTGAAGAGAGGGGACCAAGAAGTGGGCAGGGCCAGAGAAGCCGGCTTTGCCTGGGATCTGGGTTTTGGGAGACAGAAAGAGGAGCTCTTGCCCTCAGCAGGTCCAGGCCCAGAACACCAGCCAGAAATAATGACTCCCCCACACTGAGCTGATGGCAGAAGTTGGGTGGCTGGGTCACCCTGAGCTCCAGGAAGCGAGGGGACATGCAAAGGTGGTGGAGGTGCCTTTGCTGCTGTGTGCTGATTCCTGGCCTGGCTCCTGCTCCAGGTACTGCTGTCCTGATCTCACCCCCAGCGCCTGCTCCGCCGGTGACCCCTAGCAAACCCATGGCGGGCACGACAGACCGAGAGGAGGCCACTCGTCTCTTGGCTGAGAAGCGGCGCCAGGCGCGGGAGCAGCGCGAGAGGGAGGAGCAGGAGCGAAGGCTGCAGGCTGAACGGGACAAGTGAGTGTGCCCTCGGGGACAGACCTTAGGGGGTCTGAAAGGGAACCACGGGACCAAGCCCCAAGATTTCTCTGCCCCCTAGACGAATGAGAGAGGAGCAGCTGGCGCGGGAGGCCGAGGCCCGGGCGGAGCAGGAGGCGGAGGCCCGGAGGCGGGAGCAGCAGGAGGCCGGAGAGAAGGCGCAAGCCGAGATGGAGGAGCAGGAGCGGCTGCAGAAGCAGGTGTCCCTCGGCGGGCCCATGGGCGGTACCGGCTTGGGAGCGGCCGCCTCCTGGTGGCGGGCCGGGGGGTGGCCCGGAGGGGAGGCCGGAGGTCAGCTGCCCAACGTTCACCTGGGTCTTGGCAGAAAGAGGAGGCAGAAGCTCGGTCCCGGGAAGAAGCGGAGCGGCAGCGGCTGGAGCGGGAAAAGCACTTCCAGCGGGAGGAGCAGGAGCGGCAAGAGCGCAAAAAGGTGTGCTCAGTGGCCGCGGAGGGTAGGGGCGGTCCTAGGCGCGCGGGTGGGCGGGGCCTGGCGCGGGGCCATCTGCTGGGCTCGGTCCTGCTGCGGTGAAGGAGCTAGTGAGGATGGTGGCGGGGGCCCTGCCTTGGGCTCGTCGACGGTAGGACAAGAAGCTTGGGCAGGTTCTAGTTCCGGGCCTGGAAGGGGTTGGTCTGAGCTTTGAGGGCTCTGAGACTACAGGCACGGGGCTAATGGAGGCTTAGGATTAGAGCCGGGTTTGAATCTAACTGGTCTGGGGTTTCCAAACAGCGTCTGGAAGAAATCATGAAGCGGACTCGGAAGTCAGAAGCTGCTGAGACCAAGGTCAGGATCCCCCAAGGGACAGTGCTGGGTGTGAGGAAAGGAGGCTGGGGAAAGGCATCCAGGGTCAGGGAAGAGGAGGCTGTGAGGAGGCCGCTCAGGGCCTGGGCTGAGGGAGAGAAGAGTTCAGCACCTTAGTGGGGTGGATCCGGATCTGCTTTGAGTCTGACTGCTCTTCATCTTCAATGCAGAAGCAAGACATAAAGGAGGCAAAAGACAATTCCAGCCCAGGTAAAGCCCCTGTCCCTCTTCGCCCCATCCTCATCCGTCTCACCAGCCCCTGGCTGATTGCCCTCCCTTCCTTGTGATAGACCCTGTGAAAGCTGTGGAGACTCGGCCCTTGGGGCTGCAGAAAGAGACTGTGCAGAAAGAGGAGCTGGCCCCCCAGGAGCCTCAGTGGAGGTATCAGTTCCCAATCAATCCCAGGGACCCTGAGCAGGGAGGCAGGGTCAAGCTAGCATTGTGGGGTGGCCTGGGCTTTACCAGGATGTTACTAAGCAGTGGCCCCTCCATCCACAGCATGCCAAGCAAGGAATCGCCAGGGTCCCTGGTGAATGGCCTTCAGCCTATCCCGACACACCAGGAGAATGGCTTCTCCCCCAAGGGGTCCCAGGGGGACAAGAGTCTGGGCCGAACGCCAGAGGCACTCTTGCCCTTTGCAGAGGCAGAAGCCTTCCTCAAGAAAGCTGTGGTGCAGCCCCCTCAGGTCACAGGTGGGGACCCCTGTTTCCTGAACCCACATCTATACTTCCGCAACAGTCTTCCCTGGATTCCCCAGCCTTGCCCTCTCTTCTTCTAACTCTGCCAGAGGCCCTCCCACACTCCATCCCGAAGACCCCCAACCATCTGGGCCATGGAGGCATGGTTTGCCCTGACTGTTTCCCCATCCCTTTTTTCCCCAGAAGTCCTTTAAAGGGTTGCCCTGGATCCAGAGCAGCTATGAGGGCTCCACTGCATCATCCACCAGGATGTCCGGAGGAGAAAGAGACAGAACAAAGCTGGAAGTGGCCTGGGCCCCTGGGGGTGGGTCCTCTCTTGTTTTCACTCTGCACCTTATAGACTGATGTCTCTTTGGCTGGAGCCAGACCCTGCCCCCCAGTGCACATGTGTGCTCACATGCACAGACAACCCCCTTCCCCAATACACACACATACACTCACAGCCTCTCTGGCCTCCTCATCTGAGGAAGGGTCACCTGTAGTATTTGCTTTGGTTTGTTGGGGTACAGTGGATGTGAATACTGTAAAT
Organism: Tolypeutes matacus; assembly: GCA_026826555.1. NCBI lineage: Eukaryota > Metazoa > Chordata > Mammalia > Cingulata > Chlamyphoridae > Tolypeutes > Tolypeutes matacus. The sequence goes on from JAKSZT010053883.1 coordinate 29,935,254, forward strand.
AGCTTTTGCTCAGATGTCTCTGTGTGGAGGGGAGCAGGTGCAGGAGGCACACCCTCCCCACAAGGCTCCCTGGGGAGATTGTCCTCCCTTTTATTTAACTGTAACTGAGGGGGAGCCCAGGTCCGGGGATAGGGGGCACCTTGGGCCACAGGATACTGGTTGCTGAAGGGGTACCCGTGTCCCCTGCCTTCGCCTGGAATCAGTGTTACCGCATCTGATTAAACTTCTCCAGTAATAAAGTGAGAATAATTCTGCCAGTCCTGTCTATCCTTGGGGCTGGTGGTAGGGGTGGGAGCAGGTGGCCTCTTGAATTCCAAGAAGAACTTAAGGAACCTAGGGCTTGGGGGTGTCTGTCCTCACCTGGTGGTACCAGTTGTAGACTTCCTGCCCTATGGTCTTCCATGTTGGTCATGAATTCATTCATTTACTTATTCAGCAAATAGTATTGCCTTTTCTTTTTTTTTTTTTTTTATTTTTTTTTTATTTTATTTTTTTATTTTTATTTTTTTAAGGTTTTTATTTATTTATTCATTTATCCCCCCCTTGCTGCTTGTGCTCGCTGGGTCAGCCAACCACGCCGTGCGGGCGGGCCCGCCCCCACCAGGAGGCCCCGGGAACCGAACCCGGGGCCTCCCACATGGCAAACGGGAGCCCTACTGATTGAGCCACAGCCGCCTCCCTAGTATTGCCTTTTCTACACTGGTAAGGGGCAATGTGCTGGGGATGCCATAGTAGGAAAAGATGTAGCCTTGGTTTTCATGGAATTTACAGACTAGCAGTCATAGACACTATGGGCCGCCTACTCAACATCCATTCCCATCTCCTCTTCCATCTACACAGAATCCTGATTTTTTTCAAGTGGCCATCTTCCTCCTAGATGCCACCCTATACTTCACAGAGGTGGATCTGAGCCCCCAGGGTGAATCATAATTGTAATTAGCCAAAAAATAACCATCCCAAACCTCTTGTGAGTGATTGGTTTAGGCATACGTACATAACATGATTCCAGCCAACAGAGAGGAAAAGACTCATCCTGGGGGCTTCCAGGAAAGGGTTCCTCACTTTGGAAAAGAATCTCAATGTAGTAGGCAGCCTCTAAGATGACCTCCAATGCTCCTGCTTCCTGGTATTCACACCCTTGTATGGTGCCCTCCCATGTTGTACCAGGGTTGGGGCAAGTGACCGGTAGAATAAAGCAGAGGTGATGGTGTGGCACTTCCAAGATCAGACACTTTCATCTTGCTCTGTTGCTCTTGGGTCACTCACTCTAGAGGAAGGGAGCTGCTGTGTTGTGAGCAGCTTTATGGAAAGGTCCACATAGCAAGGATCTGGAGTCATCTGCCAACAGTCATGTGAGTAAGCCTGGAAGTGGATCCTCCTGCCCCAATCAAGCCTTCAGATGACTTCAGCCCTGGCTGACAGCTTGGCAGCTACCTCATGAAAGACTCTGAGCCAGAACCAACCAGCTAAGCCTCTCCTCAGTTTCTAACCTTCAGAAACTGTGCAATGTTTTTTTACTTTTTTTTTTTTTTAATCAGGAGGTCTCGGGGATTGAACCCAGGTCTCTCCATATGGGAGACGGATGCCCAACTGTTTGAGCCACATCCATCCCCCGATGCAATGTTTTTTCAAACTGTTAAGTTGTGATAATTTGTTACACAGCAATAGTTAACTAATACACCTAATGAGAAAACCCTGCTTGTATGATATGTGGTTTTAATGTGATGCCTGGAATTCCTGCAGCCATCCTGCTAACCTGAGGACAAAAGCAACACCAATGATGGCAGAGCAAAGAGGTGGGGAAAACTTCAGCCCTTGGGAACATCACTGAGCTGCTGAATCAGCCAACTCTAAAACCAGTCCTACCTCTCTGGAACTGTGATTACGTGAGATACTTTCCTTATCGTTTAAGCCACTGTGAGTTGGCATTTCTATTACCTGCAGCCAAACGCATTCCAACTCATATAGAGACACAGACAAAATATGTTTTCCAACTTGTAAGACACAATGAAAGAAATGAACTGGATGAAAGGATGGGTAATAAAGGGGAGAGACACTCAGGGAAGGTGTGCCCTGAAGAAGTTACATTTAAACTTGAAGGATAAGGAGGAGCCAACCATGCAGGAAAAAAGCAGGGAGAAGAGTTGCTGGTGGAAGGGTCGAGGTGTAGGAAGCCCCAGAGATGGTGTTGGGACAGAGGAGCAGTCGGGACCCATGACAGGAGGGAGTGTAGATAGGTAGGACGGGAGAGCTGGGCTCTCAGTGAGGTAGAGGTGCCAATATTTCCCTGAAGGGTGGTACTCCCTGAACACTTGTGTGGGGAAATCATTTACTCATTCATTTATTTATTCAATGTATTGTCTGTTAGAGACCCTCCCACATACCAGGCACCAGCTAAGAACTGGTGGGAAACAATGGTAAGCAAAAAGCAGACGTGGTGCCTGCACTCCTGGAGCTCCCTGGTGAGAAGAAGGGCATTCATCAAACAACCACAGAAACAAATGTAAAAATACAAAATGTGTTAAATGCTATAAAGGTGGAAAAATAGAGAGCAATAGGAGCATTTAATAGGAGGACTTGACCTAGGTTAAGAGCAAGATAAAATATCCCTGAAGAAATTGTGTTTAAGCTGGGCTAGGACAGGTAAATAGGTGTTGACTGGGCAAAATCAGGAAGATGGAGAAAGGAGAGGGAGAAACACTTTCCAGGCAGGGGATAAAGCACATGCAAAGGCCCTGCATGGGAAGGAGGCATGCTTGAGTATCTGGAGGACTAAGTCCCATGACAGTGAGTCTGTTTTTGCTCACCACTAAATCCCCAGAGCCTGATACATAACAGGCACTCAATATTTGTTGAATTAAGAAAGGTCCTCTGGGGAGGTGGAGCTTGGCATGAGGTGAGCCAGACCAAGCAAGGCCTTGTAAGGCTGTGGTCAGAAGCTTGGATTTTCTTCCAAGGCCAGTGGGAAGCCACTGAAGGCTATTAAACAAGAAGTAAAGGGGAAGCGGCTGTGGCTCAATCAGTGGGGCTCCCGTTTACCATATGGGAGGCCCCGGGTTTGGTTCCCGGGGCCTCCTGGTGGGGGCGCGCCTGCCCGCACGGCGTGGTTGGCTGACCCAGCGAGCACAAGCAGCAAGGGGGGGATGAATGAATGAATAAATAAAATCTTTTAAAAAAAAAAGAAGTAAGGGTGACATGATCAGATTGTTGTTTTTATTAACGCACTCAAGCTGTTGGGTAGGAAACCTATTGGTAGGGGCTTGACTGTCAACTGGGAGACTATTAAGAAGTGATTGCCAAGGACCGGAGATGAAAGATGAAGGCTTACGCTTGGGAGAGATATGGAGAAATGTGTGCAACATAATTTATTTACTCATCCAAGGAACATTTATTGAGCACTTACTACATGCCAGGCACTGAGCAAGGTGCTGGAGATTTTCAAGTGAGCAAAAATTGACATGGAACTTTCAATTTACTGGAGAAATAGACATTAATTAAATAATGTTTGTCTTAGTTTCCTAGGGCTGCCATAACAAAGTAGCACAAACTGGGTAGCTTAAAACAACAGTTCTGGAGACTAGAAGTCTGAAATCAAGGTGTCAGCAGGGCTGTGCTTCCTTTGAAGTCTGTAGGGAAGAATCTGTTCCATGCCTCTCCAGTTTCTGGCAATGGCTTGCTAGCAACCTGTTGCATCCTCTGCCCCAATTGTCACATGGCATTCTTCCCTCTGTGTCTGTTCAATCCTCCTCTTCTCATAAGAACACTAGTTAGATTGGATTAGGGCTCACCCCTATCTTGTTTGGCTTCATCTCAACTAATATCTTCAAAGACCCTATCTCTGAGGGCGAGCGGATATGGCTCAAGTGGTTGAGCACCTGCCTCCCAAATGGGAGATCCTGGGTTTTGCTCCTGGTGCCTCCTGAAAAAACAAAAACAAACAAACAAACAAAAAACAACTCAGGGAAGCCAATGTGGCTCAGTGGTTGAGTGCCAGCTTCCCATATACAAGGTCCCAGGTTCAATCCCCGGCCCTGGTACCTCAAAAAAAAAAAAAAAAAAAAAGACCCTATTTCCAAATAAGGGCACATTCATGGGACCAGGAGTTAGGACATGAACTTGTCTTTTTGGGGGACACAATTCAACTTCTAACAATATTACAAACAATGTACATTTACAGCTATGAGAAATATGTGAAGAAGCCTGTGGTGCTAGGAGAGTGAATCATGAAATCTCTGACTTGGTCATGGAGGTCAGGGAAGGTATCCCTGAGATCTGAAGGAGTAAGAGTTAAGGCAGAGGGGTGGGATTCCAGGCAGAGGACTCAGCATGTGCAAAGGCTCTGCGATAAGCGTGGCCAAAGTAGCTGGAAAATACGGAGTAGGAAGGAGGGGGGTAGGAGGAACAGACCATGCAGGGCCTTCTGGGTCATGCTAAGATTTTGGTCTTTATTGCAAGAGCCCTGGGAAGCTACTGGGTGGGTGAGATGATTAGATTGGCAACTGGAAAAGAGCATCAGGGCCAATACCTGGAGAAGGGACAGTGAAGGGGTGGTGATGGTGCCAGAGTGATTACCAGAAGTCTTGACAGGAGTACCAATCCAGGTGAGAAATGATAGGTGTTTGGTCCAGGGAATGGCAGAAACCAAGAGGTAGACAGAAGAGGTGAAAGGATGGCAAATGAGAAAGAAGGTGTGAAGGATGATCCCAAAATTTCCAGGTCAAGCACTGCAGGGATACTGGTGTCATTTGCTGAAAAAGGGAACTCTGGAAGAATGCCAGGTGTAGGGAGACAGGACATAAGTTTGACCTGGCACTCCTTGGAATACAATTTCTTGCACAGATCTGGTGCTCAGGGGATGGGTGTGGTCCCACTGCCTGGGAGGGAGAAACCAGGAGGGCAGGAGGGTAGAGTGCAGGGGAAGTTCTCGGAGGGGGCAGTGCTCAGTTGCTTGGGTGGATCCTCTGGCGCAGTGATACTCTTCACGGAAGTCCCAGGCTTTGGAAAAATTGGCCCAGGCTTCAGGGAGGCTGGTCACCTGCTCCAATTTCCTGGCTTCCCCTCTGGAGACTTAAGAATGTCCGGTTTGTTCCAGGCCCTGAGTGAGACTGCAGGGAATTATGGTGGAGGCAGGGGCCCTCCCCTCTGGAGAGCCCACGCTTTCCCAACAGGGCCAGACAAGGCAAGGCCAGGAGATGACAAATGCCCTTCCCTCCACCTCCTCCCTGCATCCCAGCCGACAACGCTCCTGTACTCGGGTTCTCTTACAACGCTCCCCACATCCCTCCATCACCAGGATTCCGCAGCTCCACGGGAGTCTGTCCCTCCAGTCCGGGCGGTCCTGCTCAGGACTCCAACCCCTAAACCCCGGCCCAGCTTCCCCATGAACCGGCATCTGGCTCCCTCTGGTGGTTAAACTTGCACATTGGCAAGATGGGTGGGGTGGGAGCCGCGGGGAACACCAAGGACCAGGCGCAGTCCTGGCAGAGAGGTTGGGAAACAAGTTCCCAACCAGGCATAGCCCACGCCTGGTTCTGTAGCTGTGGGCCGTTCCCTGGTCCGATGTGAGCTTCAAAGTCCTCACCTGCAAATCGGGGCTAGCGGTAAGAGTGAGGCATTCCTTGAACTAATTAATAAGAATGAAAGTGTTTTGTTGCAACAAAACCCCCACCCTCAGGGGCCAAGAAATCCTGGGGCAGCTCCACAACACCTTTTTTTTTTTTTTAAAGATTTTATTTTATTTTATTTATTTATTTTTTTTTGCGGGGGAAGAAGCAAAGAGAGAGAGAGAGAGAGAGACATGATTTTATTTATTTATTCATTTATCCCCCCCCTTGCTGCTTGTGCTCGCTGGGTCAGCTAACCACGCCGTGGGGGCGGGCTTGCCTTCACCAGGAGGCCCCGGGAGCCGAACCCGGGGCCTCCCATATGGTAAACGGGAGCCCTACTGATTGAGCCACAGCCGCTTCCCTCCACAACACCTCTGAACTACTACCTCCTTCCTCAAACCAGCCCCCTTCGCGACCCCCAGCACGTACAGATGTGGCCAGAACATTGAGCACTAGTGATAAATAGGACCACAGCCTTGCCTTCAGGGTGCTCAGTCTAGAGGTAGAAAGAGACTTATAATACAGTGTACAAGGCAGTGGTGGAACTAGGAATACGAGGTTATGGGGCTATAAAGTAATGATATTTATCCCAGATTCAAGCGGGGAGTGAATATCAGAGAAGGCTTCCTGTAGGAGATGATGCCTGAGAAGTGTTAAATCATTAGTAGGTCCCTTAAAGTAAAGGTTGAGAATCTGAATGCCTCCACTGGGGAGGTGGGCTAGTGCGGAGTGCTAGTGCCCTACTCAGCTCTGGTCCCGAGTTGCTAGGCCCAAATCCCATCCTAGTATTGCTTAGCAGTGGTCTACCAAGGGCAGGATGATGGTAGGGGCATGCCTGGGTGTGGACAATGAGGGTGCATGGACGGTAGAGAATTTAGGAACCATAATAAAAGTGACTAAAAGCCAGTAAAAGTGTGGAAATGGATAGAGTTGATGGTAACACATTAAAGTGAGTAGCAGCTGGTTTATAAATGGGATTGTGGCTGAAAAGGGTAGTCTGGGGAAGTAAATGTCAATTGAAAGAAAGCTAAAGAATAATCTAGGGACTGAATAACAGTGAACCCAGTGGTGGATGAGAATTGTGGTTGATGGTACAGATGCAAGAGTGTCCTTCTGTGAGCTAGAGTGGATGTACATCACTATTGCAGGGTGGTGGGAATGTAGAGAAGCATTGGAAAACTATAAATTGTGACCTATAGACTGTGGTTAACAGCAATACTATAATATTCTTGCATCAATGCCAAAGATGTACCGTGTTGATAATGAAGGGGTATGGAAAAAAGTGGGCCAAACGTACACTATGGACCATGGTTAGTGTTAACAGTCTGATATTATCTCATAATCTGTAACAAATGTTCCATCATGGTGTGGTGTGTTGGTGAAGGGGTATTGTATGAGAATTCTAGACATGTGCATGATTGTTTTGTAAGTTCACAACCTCTGTAATAAAAATATATTTTTAAAAAATAGGGTGGGTTGGAGGAAAAATACACCAAATGTAAGATAGGGACTATAGTTTAGTAGTGATATTTTGACAATGCTCTTGCATAGTTTGTAACAAATATTTCACAACAATGCAAGGTGCTGGTGGAGGGGTGATGTATGGGACCCCTGTATGATGTTACGCATGTTTATTTTGTAAGTTCACAACCTTTACTATACACTTATTGTTTCTGCATGTTCATGTATGAATGATATACTTCAATAATTTTTTTTTTTAAGTGACTAAAAGTCAGCCTTTTTAAATTATCACCACGCACTGGCAATTCCAAACAATGTCAATTAAAAAAATACTTCTCCCTGAAAAGAATATTTTATTGGTCTAAACAGTTGCTCTAGTTACTTTTGAGGTTAAATAATACATGTGTAAACTTCAAATTAGCACTCGTTACTTACCTTTTAATAAAGTGTGTTCTACGTGAAAGCTAATTGGGAGAAATCCCACTTTTCTGTCAGCCTCTTGATACACACAGGCTCAGCTACACATGTTTACTTTGTTTTTTTAAAGATTTTTATTTTATTTATTCATTTATCCCCCCCCTTGCTGCTTGTGCTCGCTGGGTCAGCTAACCACGCCGTGGGGGCAGGCTTGCCTTCACCAGGAGGCCCCGGGAACCGAACCCGGGGCCTCCCATATGGTAAACGGGAGCCCTACTGATTGAGCCACAGCCGCTTCCCTACACATGTTCACTTTGAAGGTCATTTCTTTTTTTTTTTTTTTCTTTTTTTTTTTTTTTTTAAGATTTATTTTATTTATCTCTCCCCACCCCCTCATTGTTTGCACTTCTTGTGTCTGTTAGTCTTCTTTGTTTCTTTTAGGAGGCACCGGGAACCAAACCCAGGACCTCCGATGTGGGAGTGAGGTGCCTAATTGCTTAAGCCACCTCCATTCCCTGTTTTGTTGTGTCTCTTATTACATTTTTCCTCTTGTGTCTCTTGTTGCGTCATCTTGTTGTGTCAGCTTGCCATGCGTGACCATCGCACCAGCTCACTGTCTTCTTTAGGAGGCACCAGGAACCAAACCATGGACCTCCCATGTGGTAGGTGAAAGCCCAATCACCCAAGCCACATCTGCTTCCCAAAAGTCATTTCTTAATGGTTTAGAATCCTGCGAGCTCCCTTTGGACTCAGTGAGTGTCTCCAGCCCCATGACACTACATATTCCTGAGTTTAAATAGTAGTTTCAGAATAAACAATGATAACACAGTGATCGTAAAGATAAAGAAACAGAACTTGAGCTACTTCAATACTATCATTCTATGTGACCACTTGTGCTTCTTTTTTTTTTTTTTTTTCCCTCAACTAACACCTGGGCATATGAGTCACTACTTCACAGTGTTGTTATGTGGATTAAATCTATTAATACATATAAATTATTTGATAAATATTCAGCACATCATAAATGTTAGCCTTTATTATTACAAGACTGAGAGGTATTTAGATAAGTGATTATAATGTAATACTTTATAAATATCTGTACAAGCATATAGAAATTGAGTGTAGGGGATCCTTAATCTATATTTGATGGGACAGAGAAGGCTTTAGTGAGATGAAAACTGAACTGATTAACAAGGACTGTTCAGAGTTGGACAGACAAGGGGGGCCGAGGATGTGCTAAGACCTATGTTGAATGAATGCTCACCGCCTGCCAGATAAACATCTCATACCATATCCCTGCAAGATACGCATCTTCCTCATTCTAAGGAGGGCAGCCTAGGATGGTAAATAACTTGCCCTTGGGACCACCGGAATGGAAAGAAATTGAGGTTTTTATTTTAAAAATTAAGTTGGTCTGGTCCAACAACGGCTCAGCGTTGGGAACTCCAGGGAGGTATTAGTGGGCGGTGGGGAGCTGGGAGGATTGAGGATGGATTCACAGGCAGGGATCAAATCATAAAGGGCTTTTTGCCTGTGGTACTAAGTGTGGACTTTAATCGGCGGGCAATGCCGAGACAGTAAAGGATTTTAAAGGAGCCATGTACTGTTGAAACACAACCGGTCTTCAAGGGCCCTGGGTGGTTCCCAGCTCAGTCGTGCTACAGGAAGGGCCTGAGCGCCGCCAGGAGGTCTTGGAGCTGCAGCAGGTGAACAGCCGCGGCAGGGGCGGGCTCCTCCTCTGCCCACGTCACCCAGGGCTGGGGGCTCCTCAGGCTCTTTTTGGGCCCCTCACCCTGCAGAGGCTCAGGGAAGACCGAACCAGACGACCACCGCCGGGGGGCCCACTGGCTGGGGCGCCTGCTGAGCCCGAGACCGCTGCTTCCTCCCCACCGCACTAGGGGCCCACTTGTGCTTCTTTAAAGCTAACACAGATAATAAAACGCAACAGTGAGAAGCAGATGTGGCTCAAGTAGTTGGGCACCCGCCTACCACATGGGAGGTCCCGGGTTCAGTTCCTGGTGCCTCTAAAGAAGACGAGCAAGACAGTGAGTTGACACGATGGGCTGGCACAGTTAGACGATGCAACAAGATGACCCAACAAGATGATGCAATGAGATGACACAATGAGGAGACACAACGAAGAAACACAATGAGAGACACAACAAGCAGGGAGCGGAGGTGGCTCAAGTGATTGGGCACCTCCCTCCCACATGGGAGGTCCCAGGTTCAGTTCCTGGTGCCTCCTAAAAAGGAGATGAGCAGACACAGAGAGCACACAACGAACAGACACAGAGAGCAGACAGCGAGCGCAAACAAGATGTGGAGAGAAATAAATAAATAAAAAGAAATCTTTAAAGGTAAAAAAAAAAACTCAACAGTGACCAAGGTTTTGAGTTTAAAATTTGAAACACAGTGGGAACTGTGAGGTAGAATATTTTTGTTTGGTAAGTGCCAATTTTAAATCACACATGCAATATTTTACTGAATTTGAATAATATTTTAAAAGTTACCCTTTTAAACTGCTAATTAAAAGAATGGGTGAGGAAAATAATGATTATTACTGGATTTTTTTTAATAGAGAAGGGGGTATTAAAAATTATCTGTGCTTACGGAGTTTCTAATTGGGATGATGGAAAAGTTTTGGTAATGGATGGTGGTGAATGTAATTAAGAGTACTGAATATATATTTGAATGTGGTTAAAGGGAGAAATTTTATTATTATTATTATTTTTTTAAATATGTTTGGTCAATGGGTAACTTTATTTATTTTTTAAAAGATTTTATTTATTTATTTATTTATCACCCCATACTGCTTGTGCTTGCTGTGTTCATTTGCTGTGCATTTTTCTGTGTCTGCTTGTCTCCCTTTGTTGGGTCGTCCTGCTGTGGCAGCTCACCGCATCACACGGGGTGGCTTGCCTTTACCAGGAGGCCCCGGGAATCGAACCTGGGGCCTTCCATATAGTAAACGGGAGCCCTAACGATTGAGCCACATCCGCTTCCCAAAAGGAGAAATTTTAGATTGTATATGTTGTACTAGAATAAAAAAAAAATTTAAATCCATGGAACTGCACAGTACAAACAGTGACTGCTAGGTTAAACCATGGACTATAGTTAATAGTGTCATTATCAAAATGAATAAAAATTACCTGTGTTGATACATGGGTGAACTTTAAAGACATCATGTTGAGTGAAATAAGACAGATACTGAAGGACAAATACTGTATGATCTCTCTTATATGAAATACTTAGAGTAAGCAAATTTATAGAGACCGAAAGTAGATTCGAGGTTACCAGGGCCTGGGATGAGAGGGAATGAGGAGTTATTGCTTAATGGGTACAAGTTTCTGTTTGGGATGATTAAAATATTCTAGAAATTTCATCCCAGAGGTAACTCTTATGCACACCTCAGTAGGAGCTCATAGAACATCTAAGTGCCTATAACCCCACTCAGAGGGGTTCCTGAGAGCTCCGGAGACACCCTGGTCCTATATAAGGGGGGATAGCCCCAGAGACTGATGCCTTATCAGTGGGTTCTATTTTGGAATCTGTGCTCCTGAGAGTGACAGAATTAGACTCAAATAAGTCCTCCCTGCACATCATGGTTCACCAGTCCCTTCTATTCAAACCTATATGTGATGCTGGAGTTTTTAGGTATACTTCCAGAGACTGGAGCCTCCCGCCTACCTATGTGCCAGGTGTGCATGAAATCTAGGTGGAGCTGCAACTCCTACCCTACAGCTCAATGGACTCATCCAAGTCACATGGTAAGGAGACAACGATGGGCAATGGCCATCCCAGGGAATGAAGAGGGCCTGCATCTGCAGGCAGGATCATCCCACCCACCATATCCATGGGATATAAGCCCTCTCTCACTTGGAGTTGGAGTGGACATCACCATCCCAGTCCCCTCAGGATTGGGGGAAGAACTATGGACTAGAGTGGACTTGATGGTATTCTCTTGTTCACATATGGTGATTCTAGCAATGCAAGAAATTATAACAATGAGGTGGAGCCAGTGGCCACTTGACACTTTTGGGGTAGGGAGGGGATGAGCAGTTGAAATACAGGGGCTTCTTTGGGAGTTGGAGGTTGTCCTGAGTACTGTTGTGGCAACGAATGTAGGCCATTTTAAATCAGCACACACCACTCAGAACTGAGTGGGAGAGAGTGTGGTCTACAGTGTGAACTGTGGTCTATGGTTGGTGGCAAGGCTCCAGGATGTGTAAGTTCATTGAGGGTGGTGGGCCACACTTGTGGGAGATGTTTGTGTGGGATGTGGTGGGAGGTGTGGGAGGTGGGCAACATGGGAATCCCAGTGGGTTCCGTGTAATATTTTGGGTAATCTAAGCACCTCTTAAAATATATGTATATATATATATATATATATATATATAAATAACATTTTTGTAAGCAAATACACATATATGCATATATATTTATATATCATTTTGCAAATGTTTGTATGTATGGTGAGAATTTTGATTTTTACCCACAATAAAAATTTAAAAAAAATAAAAATAAATAAATTATTTAAAATGAAATAATAATAATAAAAAAAATGCTTAGGGAAGCGGCTGTGGCTCAATCAGTAGGGCTCCCGTTTACCATATGGGAGGCCCCGGGTTCGGTTCCCGGGGCCTCCTGGTGAAGGCAAGCCCGCCCGCATGGCGTGGTTAGCTGACCCAGCGAGCACAAGCAGCAAGGGGGGGATAAATGAATAAATAAATAAAATCTTTAAAAAAATATATTCTAGAAATAGATAGTGGTGAAAGTTACACAACATTGTCAAAGTTCTTTTTTTTTTTTCTCTCTGTATTTTATTTATTTATTTACTTTGTTTTTATTTTTATTTTTTTAAACAATTTTTGAAATATATCATTCATACATGAACATATATAAACAATAAAGTGTTCATACAGGGCTTCCACACATCACCCCACCACAAACACCCCGGATTGTCATGAAACATTTGTTAACAAATTATGAGGGAAGCGGCTGTGGCTCAATCAGTAGGGTTCCCGTTTACCATATGGGAGGCCCCGGGTTCGGTTCCCAGGGCCTCCTGGTGAAGGCAAGCCCGCCCGCGCGGCGTGGTTGGCTGACCCAGCGAGCACAAGCAGCAAGGGGGGATAAATGAATAAATAAATAAAATCTTAAAAAAAAAAAAAAAAATTATGAAAGCGCATCATCAAAGTATTACCACCAACTATAGTCCGAATCTTACTCCCCTATACTTTTTTTAAAGGATTTATTTATTTATTTACTTTTATCCATTTTTACAACCCCCCCCCCCGTGTTTTTGCATCCATTCGCAGGGCAACTCTCTGTGTCCATTTCCTGCCTTCTCTTCTCATCCTTCTCCTCCTGTCTTCACTGGGGTTCGATCCTCTGAAGCTTTGATGTGGGAGAGAGGTGTCCTACCACCTGCACCACCTTAGTTTCTGGTTTTTCAGTGCATCTCATTTTGGTTCTCCCTTGTGTCACTCTTCTGTAAGGTCATCCTCTTGTTGCGTGGCTCCTGGGGCCTGATGGCACACCCACACGTGGGGCCTGGGGGGCTCACTCGCTTGCGCAGCCTGGTGGCATATCTACTCGCAAGGCTTGGTGGCCCACCTGCTTGGAGGGCCTGTGGGGCTCACCAGCTCACAGGGCCTGGGGGGCTCAACCTCTTGCAAGGCCTGACGGTGCACCCGTGCACGTGGCCTGGCGGCCCACACGCCTTCTATATTTTTCTTTTTTTAATTTTACCGGGACATCCCAGTGATCACATCCAGGGATATAGGAGACAGACACCCAACCATTTGAGACACATCTGCCCCCCTGCTATATCTCTTCAGGTTGACCACAGATACCTAGAGTTACAGTCATTTCCCATACAGGATGGTCATATAATAAATCAGGTTTAGTTTTTCACCAGCATTCTATAAACCAGACCTAGGGAGAAAAACTAGGTCTGGGAATACATGCATGGTTTCTAATATAGCAAATGTTTAGCCTACCCTGATTATCACGAAATCAGGGCAATGAGAATATTCGCATTCAATGTTCTTAATGTCACACAATTGTACACTTAAAAAGGTTAAAATGAGTTCAATGTTATGTATATTTTACAATAAAACAAGGTAAAAAATGATCTGCTCTGGATGTTATAATCTAGGCACACAATGGAGTGAGCTGATATTTCAAGAGAAGCTGCAAATCTAGATTTTTACATGAAATCTTTCCATTTTTAAATGTTAGTAATCATTAATTTTTCGAAATGAAAACCCTAAGCGTTCCAGAGAAAACTTGTCCAAGGGTGGGGTTCAGGCCCTGAGCCACCAACTTGGGATCTTGCTTTAGACGCGGTGCTCATGGTGGCTGACCATCCATCTGCCCTTCCCTCTCTCGCATTCTGAAGGTGGTCTCTTCATTCTTGGGGGTTAAACCACAGTCTAGGGGATAGGCTGTGGGGTGTGGGTAAGAGCACGGCTCCTGGAGCTGCCTGCTGGGGTTTGAACTCCGGCTCTGTCACTTAGTAGTCACGTGACCTTTGTTACTACAGCACTTAACTTTTTGTTTCCGAATCTGGAAAATGGGAGCAGCGATAGGACATACCTCTCAGAGATTGTTGTGAGGAATCAATAAATCAGTATTTGTAAAGAACTTAGAAAAATGTCTAACATGTAGTGCTCAAGAGTTAGATAGCCTTTTTTAAAAATTATATTGTGGTAACATACAACATAATATGTTCCATTTTAACCACGTTCAAATATACAATTCAGTGGTGTTAATTACATTCAGAATGTTGTGCTACTGTCGCCACCATCCATTACCAAAATAAATAGCATTTTTTATTCTTATCTTTATGCTGATGGCTCCCAAATAAAAAAAATCTCCAGTCCAGACCTCTTTTCCTGAGATTGACAGACCTGCAAATCCAACCATCTGCTGGACCTCTTGGCTTGAACATCTTGCAAGCCCCACAAATCCAGCTAGTCCAAATCTGAACTCAGAAACCCATCAGCGCCCTCCCCCCACTCACCCCGGAGATCATAATCAGGATCTACCAGTCTCCCAAGTGGGATCCCTGGGAAGTCAACCATGACCCACATGACCATGCCTCATCTCCAAAATATCTCTGAATCTGTCCCTACTGTCCTCACCCTAGCCCAGGCTGTGGACATTTCTGCTGTCCTGGAAGTGGCAAGGTCTTCCCTTCTGCACAGCAGCCACTAAGCTGTCCATGACACGCCCCTGCCTAAATCCTTCCTAGGCCTTCTCACTGCCCTCAGGATGAAATGTGCACTGGCCTTCCTCTCTGCCTTGCTCTGGCTCACTCCACCCTCCTCTCTGCGTTTGAACTTGCAACTCCTGCTGCTCTGCCTGGTCTCTGGTCCTTTGTACAAGCTGTTATCTCTGCCTGGAACATTCTCGCTGGCCTCCCTCCCATCCCCACTGGCTGGTGACTGTTCAAATCTTAAATATCACTCCTTCCAGGAGGCCTTCTTTGACCCCAGCGCTCTGTAGGCTCCCATAACAAACACTTTGTTGTAACCACTTGTCTGTTAAATGCTCCTCTGCCAGAACGGCAATCTCAGAGGATAGGAACATTTTAGTCTTTTTCTTCACTGAATTCTTCCTAGCCCAGTGACTGGCATACAGTAGGTAGCTCAGTTTGTGTTCAATAAATGACTGAAAGAGAGAAACAGGAGGGAGAAAGAGCATAGAAGCCAGAACAGTTGGATGGGAGTGGGGGTGGGGGTGTGGGGATGGGAAGCAGGTTGGGAGGTGGGGGGAGGTGGGCAGATTCCCGTGAGAGCAGTCAGGGAGCCTTGCCAGGAGTCCTGGAAGCTGGGCAGGAATCGGGAACCGAGGGCCTCGTATCCAGATAAACTGGGAAGTTTGTTCTTTCTTATGTGGTGTGGAAAACCACCAGAGGGTTTTAAATCCTGAGGTAAGGTGGTTGGAGGTGGAGGCAGGGGGGCAGGACTGCAGGCAGGAAGACAGTTAAAAGGGTGATGCAGTTTATTTATTATGTGAAATTAAAATGAAAAAAATAAATATATTTTAAAGATACTTAGATTACACAAATGTTACACAAAAAATATAGGGATTCCCATATGCCCTGCTCCCTGAAATTCAAATTTAACTGGACATCCTATATTTGATGAGGCTACCCTGACCTTTCTCTTCCCTTTGTCCATTCAGCTAGTTCTTTCCTCAATTTTTATTTTTAATCCTTGATTACCCTTTGAATGATTTTTTATTTTAAAAGTCCCTCAAAATTTGTTTTAAAAATTGCCCCCCCCAGCCTTTTCTGCAGGGCGGGTTGCAGGGACCCTTGCCTCACACAGTGCCCATGGGGGGCGGGTATGTGTGCCAGGAGGCATTGTGAGAAAGGCAGGGTGGGCAGCTCTGGCATCGGGTCCTGGGTCCTAGTGACAGGACCCGTAAATGAGCCTGGATACCAAGCACTGGGCTCCAAGCACAGGGAATCACATCCTGGCTCGGAACACTGGGCTCTGGATCCTGGAAACCAGGTTCAGGGCAGAGGGCACTGGGCCCAGCAACAGTCCTGAGCCTGGTGACACTTGCTGCCCAGGGAAGGGCCCGGGATGAGGAGCCGCCTAGTCCCCAGTTGTTTTGCAGCAGCTGCTGCACTGGGCTAGAGCAGAAATTTAAGGAGCTGTGGGAGTTGTTGGGGGTGGGTAGAAAGGGGCCAGTGGGCAGGGCAAAGCCACTTGGACAGGTGGACAGGGACCGCATTACCTTGGAGCCAGAGGCAGAGAACCTGTTCAGAGTCCAGGCAGTAGGGCCCTAAGGGCAAAGGCAGGATGGGTGTTGGGGAGACTGGGGACCTTGTAGGCCCCATGTCTTTGCACCCTCCCCCTCTGCCAAGCTCCTGGCCCAGCTCCCAGGCCAAGGCAGCTGGAGTGATTAGTGTGGGCCGAGAGAGTACTAATGCCAGAGGCTTGTCTCATGTCTCAGAACACAAGGATCCAGCCAGGGTGGATGGCATGACTGAGAGTGAGAAACAGAGACCAAGAGATAAACAGAGATAAACAGGGACGGCACTAAAAAGACAGACTGGAGGAAGCAGGACAACAGAGACAAAAATAAGAAACTGAACGGCCTATGCAGAGAAACATGTGTTGTGGAGGAGGAAGGGATCAGTAGCTATGGGACAGGCAGATGTCTTCTTTGTCTCTGAGTTTAATGTAGCTTTGCCCCCCTCCCCCTGGGTTCTCCTATCCCAGGGTTTAGATTTTGGGTAGGAACATTCTTTGTTGTAGGGGCATGTCTTGTGCATTGTAGGATGTTTGGTAGCATCCCTGGCCTCTACTCACCAAATGCCAGTAGTCACACCTTACCCTGAGTTGTGACACTCCAGATATTGCCAAATGCCCCCTGGAGGGGGACTCCCTTCCAAAGTGGAGAACTTCTCTTTTCCCTGAGTAGATCCACGTGCTCAAGAAGAGGCAACTAACTCCTGCTCTCTGGCTGATTCTTCCATCAGCCCTTGTGTACAAGGCCCCATCCCTAGCATGGCTTCAACTGCCCAGACTCCAGGGCTGGGGAAACTGGGAGAGTTGCTGAGACTGAGAAAGGATTTGATGGTCTGCTGAGGCCACTGCCCCATCCACCGTGCCAGGGATATGACAGTGAACAAAGTCCCTGCCCTTATTTCATCCAGAAGGCTCCCACAAGTGCTCTAGGATGTTTTGGGAGCCAGTGTGCACTCTTTTTTTTTTTTTTTTTTAAGATTTTATTTATTTATTCATTTATCCCCCCCTTGCTGCTCGTGCTCGCCGGGTCAGCCAACCACGCTGTGCGGGCGGGCCCGCCCCCACCAGGAGGCCCCGGGAACCGAACCTGGGGCCTCCCATATGGTAAACGGGAGCCCCACTGATTGAGCCACAGCCACTTCCCCCAGTGTGCACTCTTATCTCTAAGGGAGGAGAGATGAGACCCATGGACAATGTCTAGACAAGGCACTTGTATCAAGTATGCATTTTTCCACAATACTTAGATGTAAAAAATGTCACATTTATTTATTTCTCTTAATCAGATTATCTGCTTCAAGCCACCCCACCACCAACCACAGCCTGGCTGGTGGGAAATTCAATCAGTCATATTTTGGGAGTCCTCTACCCAGTGGCATGGTGACATAAAAGTTTGCAAACAGCTGGGGAGGGCAGTAGGAAGGGACTTGATTTATGGCATTTACTGATTTCCACAGTGTCAATATTCTCACGGTGGTCAATTTCAAGCCACCAATATGTCATTGAAGGTGGAGTTGGGAAGCTATGGGCACTAGCACACTACTGTAGTATTTTCTCCATACAGTTGTAAATCGCTTCAAGAGCAAAATGAAAGTAAAATGTGGTAAAATAATTAGGAAGGAATGCACGTTGAGTGTTCTTACATTTGAATATACTTAAATTTTTGATAATGTCCCCACTCCTCCACAGCACTGTGCACAACTCCCGGGGGTTTACCCAGTCTATAACATTTGGGGGCCATGCATCTGCTCAGCTTGACTACAGTGTCTTTTGCTGGGTCTCCCAAGGCCACTGCCCTTGGTGCTCACCCACCCACCCCATTCCCGCTGCCTGTCAGAGGTCTCAGGCGACTTGAACAGCCTTGGCGCCAGGTCGCTATTACTCAAGGAACGATGACAACAGCAGCAAAGGCACTCAGACCTGGGTTTGCTTTCTTGGGCTTGGGAAAACTCTCCAAACTCTTCTCCTCTTTGAGGGGCCCACTTCCGTCCCTCCTGATCCTGGGAGTGTGGTGCTCTGAAATTGCCCAGCTCAGTGTCTCCTGGAGCTGGGCCTTGATAAACAAAAGCCCTGCGTGGGGGATGTGTTCTGGTGCCTGGCAACCTCAAGCCTTTAACAGCCTCAGTCCTTATTCCCAGGCAAGAAGAAGGAAACATCCCCGAGACCAGGAGAACAAAATGCAAATCACAGCCTCAATCCTTTGTCTGCTTGGTCAGACCTCTGTGGTGGCAAGGACCAGCTGAGGCACTGAGCTAAACCAAAGGAAGAGTTTAGGCTACACTGGGAGAGTCAGGCCAGACTTCAAGAAAGACTTCCTGACTTACCTGGAGGGAGATTAAGCAAAGACCCAGGTGAGGGTGAGTAGGCTCCCCTTCAGGCTACCCAAGGGACCACCCAGAGCTCACCTGCCTTCCCATGACTTCCTCTACAGCCTCAGGAAAGTCATAAGGGTGATCTTTTACCGAATGCCTGGACCTTTGTAACAGAGGAGTTACCCTATTTTACATAGGAGAAAATAGGCTCAGAGAGAATAAGTCACTTGCCTGAAGGCACACAGCTAAAGAAGTGGTGGAGGCTGAACTCAGCTCTGACTCCAAAGCCTATGCTCTTTGCACCTGGGTCCCATCTCTCATGCCCACCTGACCCCAATCTACCTCTGCAGCCTACTCCTCTCCCCACAACCTCCAACATGACCCTGTAAAGGACCCAGGGAAAGGAAAGCAAGCATGAGTTTATTGAAACTGCAAAACAATAGTCTTGTTAGTTATGGCATACCAGACCATAAGAAATTTTTAGTTTAATATACTAAATTTTTAGTTTAAAATAGGTGAGTGTAACTAAAAAAAATGTTAGTGTTACTGAACTTCTTCTCCCTAAGCAAGATAAAGGGTTGAAAGGGTTTCTCAACCTTGGCCCTATTGACATTTTGGGCAGGACAGTTCTTTGATGCAAGCGACTGTCCTGTGTGTTGGATGTTGAGCAGCATTCCCTGGCCTCTACCCACTAGATGTCAGTAGCATCCCCCCCAGTTGTGACAACCAAAAATGTCTCTAGACATTGCCAAGTGTCCTCTGAGAGACAAAGTTGCCCCCTTTTGAGAACTAGAGAATCAGACCAAAGATAAATAAGCATCTGTTTCAAAGAAGCTGGTCTTAGCAGCAAGTAAAATGTGCCAGAAAGGACTCAGCCCCCAGTTCTGATGTAGCCTGGGGGAGACAAATTAGTAAAGTCCAGGCTCCTGCCTCTGATGAAGGCACTCGGGGTGCAGTGGGGTGGGCATTGGCTTCTAAGGCCTGAATCCCACCCCCGAGCACAGTGTGCTTCGCCAGGCGATGCTCCAAGGTTTGACACTTTGACTTTCCTGAGAATCAGTGGCTTTGCGGGGGCCCAGCACTGTCAAATCAAAGTTCAAGAGGGGTCAGAGGCATTACATTTACTGCTACCCCATAGGGGGACTCCCCAACCTCAAGAGGAACCTGGTTGGAGCCAAGGGTGGGGAAAGTGGCAACAGGTGGCCTGTGCCATGCCCTGCTTTTCCGAAGGACATCTTCTATGAGCGCCTTTTCCTTCTAGGTCAGGTGTTGAGTGTTTAATCTCAATTGAGCTGCCCACGTGAGTGATCTAGAAGAACAGATGCGATGCCCCTCCCTCTGGTTTACTCATAGATATGTGTGTGCGCACGCGTAGGGAAGGGGCATCCAGACACTCCTTCCAAACGCCCTCGAGAGAGCACAATTTTCCCTCAAATGCACCTTTCATATCTCCCGACCTTTGTACCAGCTCCCTCTGATGCTCTTCCCTCCTTCTCGGTCCTACACCTTCCCACTGCGTTCAAGAATCAGCTCAAATGCCCTGTCTTTTTGAAGCTCTCACTGCCCCTGCCAGGCTGTATGTAGGCCACTGGAGAACCCTGAGAGGGGGTCCTACTGTTTCATTTGGGTATTTTGTGTCCCTTCATATCTCAGAAATGGGGCTGGAAGTCAATCAACACCTGTGTGAACTTACATGTTGAGAATTTATGTGCCAGTCTCTGTGCTAGGGGAATACAGAGGAGGCAGGACGCAATGCTCAGTCCAATTTCGTGAGAAGAGTGAATGAATGAAAGCATGGTAAGAAGGCTAGAGCTGGGGTTTGAGAGTGATGCTTACTCAGGCCACACCCTTCTGAGTTCAGGACCAACTGAGAGGCATTCACACAAGTCAGGCAGGGTAGGAGGACGGGGAGCCGAGTCCCTTTTTTTGCTGATTGCCCTTGTTTGGATCTAAGCTCTGCAATATTTCCCTCCCACGTCTAGACCTTCTCAAAATCCACCCAAGGGAGAGTCTGGATCAGCAGGATAGACACACCTACACAGTCCTGGGGCGGGGCCTCTAAAAGTCAGGCTCTAGTCCTGACCCAGGTGATGGCCACTGAGGGACATGAGCAGGAGGGAATTCACTCAGGCCTGGGGGATGGGCCTGAAAAGGGAGGGGAGCCCGGGCCTTGTTTGCCTGTTGATCCTTCTGTCAGATAAAACATTCCTTCTCCTCAAGCATGAGCAAGTGAGTGGGAAGGGGACAGAGGGGTAAAGGTGGGAGGGGATGGGATGGGTGGATGGGTGGCAACTGGAAGTGAGCAGTGCTACTCAAAGTGCTGCTCAAAGACAGGCTGCTTGCTGTCTGGTCCCCAACCAGATTAAGAGTGTTTAAAAACTTTTAGAGGAAAAAAAAAAAAAAAAGAAAAAAAGAAAAATAAACAAAACAAATAAAAACTTTTAGAGCAATGAGACTAAATAATTTCATGTCTATTGAATCTAATAACAAAAATTGTATTTTGTATGTCTCTTACAATCTCATCTTTCAAGTTATTTTTACTTTTGTTGTATTTTATAAAATAATCAGTCTGTGACAGATTGGAAATTAAAAGCAACAACAACAAACCTGGCTCTCACTGCACATTAGACTCTCTTGCAGAACATTAAAAAAATGCCAATATGGGGACCATAACCCATAGCAAGAGAATCAGAATCTCGGGAGGTGGGGCCCAGACATGGACAATGTTGGAAAAAGCCCAAAGGGATCTCATGTGCAGCTAGGTGGAGAACCTCTCCTTTACAGAAATGGAAATGGGAGAATGGGGATCTTGGGCAGTGGTTCCCAAACTTGTCTGCACATTGGAATCATCCAGGAAAACTTCAAAAAATAGTGATGCCTGTGTCCCACACCCAGAGATGGTGATTTAGTTGGTCTGGGAGGTAGCCTGGGCGTTGGGATTTTTAAAACCTCCCAAAGTGATTCTAATATGCAGACAAATTTGAGAACCACTGGACTAGAGTATTTCCCAACAGTAGCTACTTGCTAACTAAGAAGTAACCATCTCTTGCTTGAGTTCAGCAATGTAGGGCCTCCTCTTGTCAGTTACCAACAGTAAAACAAGCAACTGTAACCCTGACCAGAACTTTGGTTTTGGTTCTCCTGCAAAGCAGAGATTGTGGTAAAACTACCCTTGTTTAAGCAATAACAAAAATAACTGCTCCTTTTTTCCACTGGTGGCCCTTCAAGCTTAGCGTATCAGACACTGATGCTGGTCCCAGCATCTTTTGATTTCCCTTCCCGCTTTCCTTCCTGCCCTGAGAGGCACTTGTACACAACAGATAGCTCCAACACCTTTTCTCTGTTAGTCATGACTCCACCTTGAAGACACAGAAACCCAACTCAAACTAGCTCATTTATTGGCTCATGGCATGAAAAAGTCCAGAGGTGCTGCCAACTTCAGGCAAGGATGAATCCAAGGGCTCAACCAATATAGCCAGACATATGTCTTTCTCGACTCATAGCTCTGCTTTCTACTGGGTTCAGTTCTTCTCAGGAAGGCTCTCTTCAAACAGTGGTAAAAATGAACAAGTCCAAGCTGACACACTTCCAGTTTGGCCATCCTAGAAGAAAGAGAGGGCCCTGCTCTCAGTGTTCCAGCAAAGGTCTCAGGCTCATGCTCATTCCCTCTGTTAGCCTGGTTTGAGTCACCTGCCAATCACTATAACCAAAGGAATTAAATGTACTGACCAGCCAGTTACCTATTTATCCTGGGGCCAGAGTCAGGGAAGGATGGCTTCTGAAAGGACTATCAGAAGTGGGAGGAATGGCGAGTGCCAGGCATGCAACAGCAACAGATGTCCTTATATGTGCTCCCAGGTTAGTGGAGGGAAGAGAGGGATGAGATGTACAGAAATCACAACCTCAGAAGGCAGAATCTGACACATGCAAAGTGGTGCTGGGGGCCTCCTGAAGGAAGTGGTCCCTGAACTAATGAGATTGGTCTTTGATAGGTCCCACTGGGAAGGGAGGGCATGAGAAGGCATGGGGAGGCAGGAAGCCCAGAGTATGGTCAAGACAAGCACACTTATCTGGAGCATTGTGTATGAAGGAGCCAAGGCTGGAGAGGGACATGGAAGTCAGATGGTGGAAGGCCTTGAGCTTGACCTTCATCCTGGTAGCAATGGGAAGACTTTGAAAATGAAAGGTACAGATGTATAGTCAGAGGCTAGACCATGCAGAACCTTATAGACCACACTGAGGATTTAGGGTTGATCCTGAGGGGACTAGAGCCGTACTTGAGAAACAGGACTCTGACCACCTTCTAGAGGATGGCCTGGAGAGAGGCAGGAGGCAGGAAGGCCAGTAGAGAGATCTTAATCATATCTAACACATATATATCCCTTTCTCTAGGCCAGATACTGATCTAAGCACTTTATATGTCTTAAGACATGTGAAGGCCTGAAAGAGGATAGTGGGAGATTCATTAGATGTTCCTGGATCAGAATCCAAAAGACTATGTGACTGATACAATATAATGGATGAGTTATAAAGAAGCAGTTAGGATTCCTCTGCAATTTCAAACCTGGGCAATCTGAAGGATAGTGGTGCCCCCAAAGAAATAGGTAAGGAAGAACTAAGGAAAGTCCTTATACATTTACTGCTGCCCACTCTGTGCCTAGCCCAGTGCCAGGTGCTAGGAAGACAAAGAAGGAGCTAGTTGTTGCCTTCTAGGAGCTGTCTGTCTGTGGGAGATACAAGCATGTAACAGGTAATTTCATTAAGTGATGAGTATGGTGAGACTTGTACAAAAAGTCCATACACACAGCTGCTCAAGTCAGAAACCTGGCAGCTAACTTTGACACCTCCCTCTCCCTCTCATCCAGCCAATCACCAAGACCAGTAGATTCATTCTCCTACATCTTTCAAATCTGTCCACTTCTCCCCATCCCCACTGACAACAGACTAGACTGAGCCACTGTCCCTTCTCATCTGAATTACGGCAATATAACTTCTTAATTGGCCTATCCACTTTCACTCTGGCTTGCTCTAATCCATTCTCCACAGTGTGCCAGAGTAATCCTTTAAAAAGGGGAATTGGAATCACGGCCTTCCCCGTTTATAAACCTTTTAATGACTTCCCACTGCTCTCAGAATAAAATCCAATATCCTCAACATAGGCTATCAGACCTGGTGGGGTCTGGCTCATAATGTCACCAACCTCACTTGAGCTATTGTACTCTGGACTCAATGGCAGACCTAACAATCTTGAGGACATGCCACGTTCCTTCCGGTCATAGGTCTTTCCCATGTCCTATTCCTTCTGCCTGGAATGCTCTTTCCCCAATTCTTGGCCTGGCTATGTACAAGTTTATGGGTCACTTCCTCAGGAAAGCCTTCTTTGACCCTCTAACTTAGGTCAAGGCCTTCTGATTCTATGCCATGGGTCAGCAAACTCTGTAAAGAGCAGATAGTAACTGGAAAGGACCCGTGGGCCACAGTTTACCTGCCCCTGTTCTATGCTATCATAGCATATATCATATACTCTTCCTGTGTTTCACTTGTCACAGTAGTAATTAATTATGCATGTGATGTCCTGCTTAAGGTTAACTCCCTAGATGAAAGTAAGTTCTGTGAGGGCAGAGACCACATGGGAGAAGCCTTGAAAAAACGTCTTTGTGGGCTCCCAGCGTTTAGAAGAGAAAAGGGGTAGGGAAGTGGATAGTGGTGGGAGGCATCTGGAGAGTTTTGCCCATCCGGGTTCTTTGTTTCCTAAGGAAGTCATAGTATCTCTCTCACACACACACACACAAAAGCCAATTCCATTGTGCGTTGCGTTTTCAGGGTAAAAGACGCTTTCATGTACCTCACACTATCGGAGAACTCTGTGGGGTTGAAATTATGAGCGTTATTATTTAGGAGAGGAAACTGAGGCTCAAGGGGGGGGGTGCGTGATTTGCTCAAGGTCACAAGAGTGGAAGAGAAGAGACTAACCCAGGCACCCGATTCCCAGCTCGGAGACCTTACAACAACGCATGTTGGGCGACGACGGCTGGGATCGCAAGCCCTACCTCGAGAATGGTAACAAAATGGTGGGGGCTGTGGCGTCACCAACGCCCCCGCCCCTTCCGTCCACCTTCCCCTTCTTCCGTAGGCCACCCAGGCGGGGGGAAGGGATGGAACGGAGCAACCCACGTGACCGCCGACAGCCCGGCGCGTGATGCAAAGCGGCGGGCCCAACGTTCGCCTTGCCTTG
The DNA here is from genome assembly GCA_026826555.1 of Tolypeutes matacus. Lineage (NCBI taxonomy): Eukaryota > Metazoa > Chordata > Mammalia > Cingulata > Chlamyphoridae > Tolypeutes > Tolypeutes matacus. The sequence continues at coordinate 29,960,053 of JAKSZT010053883.1, forward strand.
TGGGAAACGTAGTTCAGTGGCCCGCCAAATCGGCAAGGAGAGGCGGGCACAAGACTACATTTCCCAGGAGGCAGCGGGGCGACGCAGCCGCTGCCGCCGCCGTCGTCGGAGAGCGGGGACGCTGGGCGCGTTGTCGGGCGGGGGCGAGATTCGGGCCGGTTGTGCCGTTGCGAGGCTGCAGCTGCGATCTCTGCGGTGGGCCCAGGTGAGTGAGCGCCTCTGCTAGGAGTTAGGGCTGCTCGGCCTGCTCTTGTCGTTTCGTCTTGTATCCTTTCCGCGGCGGCTGATTCAGGGTCCCGGAGATGGCGCGGCGCGGAGTCGCTCCCCCGCGCTTACCCCCTGACTTCTGAGCGGGCCCCGCTTCCTCCGGCTCCTCCCCCTCCCCGCCCTTCAGGGCTTCCCCTTGCTTCGGCCTAGCTCTGGAGGCTCGGGGCCGCCTTCTCTCCAGCAGCTCCTGTCCTTATTTCTTCTCTGCCATCTGCTGGGGGTGGGGTCGGGTAGGGAGCTCTATACCTTTCCTCCTTTGGTGGTACGAACCCTATTATTTGGATTTTTCTTTTTCCCGGAACTCTTGAGTGCCCTTCCCCCCACCTAGCCTTTATTGGCCTGCTTTCCTTCCTAGGGCACATGTGGCTGGCACTCGGTATTTGTTAGTACCTCTTCGGTTCTTCTCTGCCTTGAGGCCAAAGGCATAATCCAAATTTATCAGCTACGGGAGTAAAAGTGCTCCCTATTTCCTCTTCCACTTTTATTTCAATATCCTGCGCTGGGGGTGAGGCCGACTTGCATTCCAGTGATTATTGGCGGGTGTACTGCTTGTACGAGGCAATTTTCTTTGCTTCTTTCAGTACTTAAGCAACTTTTATTAATTATACTCTTTGTCTTCCTAAATCTTAGGGATGGAGAAAGGCGCTTAGCTTTGGTTTCCAGAAGCTGGAAGCCGTCAGTGGAAGTACAGCGTTTACGGGGAGGTTGTTAATTGGCTTGAAGGGAAAGCCTCTGAGGGTATGGGGCCTAGCAGGAGAAAGCCAGTGAAGCTTCTGTTAGCAGTATAACGGAAGGATTCTGGATCCAGTTTTCCTGGGTTCTAATCTTGGCTTGGCTGGCTTTTGATTTTGTTTCGAGGGGCTTCCCTTCCAGGTGCCTCATTTCCTTATTTACAAAATAGCGGTAAATAAGTGGCCACTTTATAAGGTTATTGTGAAGATTACCTGCGATAAACAGAAAACCACACGCTCATTGCATGGCAAATGTTAAACACACTATATTAGTATTCATAAGATTTTTAAATCGTGGGTCCAGAGCAGAAACTAATGTAGTACACCGTTATTTTTTTTCCCCCTTCAGATGACCTTTTTCCACCTTTTTTTTGGTCGTTGTTTATGGAAATGGGGTCTGTTGTGTTGTTGTCTAGACAGCCTAGTGTGCGTATCATAGAGAAGCTTGTCAAAGAGCCAAAAACGGAAAATGGCTGCTGCCGTGAACAACTTGTGGAGCAAATCGGGCTCAGTGTGTTCCTTTCTGGGGGACGTATTTTGCAAGCTCTAGTGTGCTTACTTTAGAAGTCTCAAAAACCAATTTTACTGCAGCCTTTTAGGCTTAATTGCGTTCTGTAAAAGAGGTGATTGAAGTTTTTATATGAAAATGTTTAATTAAAAACCTTCTGTTCAGTATAATTCTCCCTCTTGTTTTTCAAGCCTTTGAGCACCAGAGAAAGATCTCCGGTTTTGGAGACAAATGTTTTTAGTCTGCAGACTAGGTACGGCAGTAGTGGTGGTAGTCATAGCAGCAGTAACTCTTAGCATATTTCTTTAATACTCTGTGTGTGTGTATATATATATAGAGAGAGAATTTGGTTTAGCCAGTGAAATTATGAGTTACAAAGAGAGTGATGTGTTCTGTAGTGAGAAATTGGAAGGAGGTGGGAGCTTGAAGTATTTGTAAGGTAAGCACTGAACCAGGGAGGGATGAGACATGCTTTACTGATTTTTTTTTAATTTTTTTTTTTTAAGAGTTGATAATCTTCACTACTAAGAATCTTAGCGTGCTAGCATGTTTCTCTTGGGCATAGTGACATCTGAATTGAAGGAAGTGTGGTTAATGCTGTTTTCTCAAATACTAAATTTTTAAAAACTTTTTGTTTTGAAATAATTTCAAACTTACAAGAAACTTACCAAAATAATACAAAAACAATACAGTATCAATACAGGGAACACTAATATACTCCCTACCCAGATACTGAGATTTACCAACTTTTAACATTTTTGCTGCATTTGCTATATCATTCTATCTACCTATCCATCTATTTTCTAAACATCAAATATTAGATTTTGATTGTTTTTGCACAGTCATTCTATAAACACCTAAGATTGAGTCACTTGTAATGCAGATTGATCAATTGACTCAACAAATACTGGCTACCATGTATACCAGCTCCTGTGCTAGGCTCTATGTGTACAGTGGGATGTGAGGTAGATAGGGCTTACCTTTCTGGAACTTACAGTGTAGTGGGGAAAGACAAACAGGTAAGCAAATAAATTACAAATTAAGAAAAGTGATGTGGTAGTAGGAGTCAAGCAGGACACTCTGATTGTCACTAAAAGGGGGAGGCCTAAGAATGATCAAATTCTTTTTGGGGAGAGTGAGAAGTCAGATTTTTAGGGCATTAAGGGGTGAGCATTCCAGGTGGAGGAACAGTAAATGTAAAAACTCCAAGATGGGAAGAATTTCGTGTACTTTATGAATTGAAAGGAGGCCGAGTGTGGCTGACACATAGGAGAGTGGCTAAAGATGCGTTGGAGAGGTAAGCAGAGCTTAGGTTGTTTAGGGAAGCTGTTGAGAAGTTTCGGTGGGTGGGAAAAGGGGGGAATTGCCATTTATATTAAAAAAAAAAAAATCACTCTACAGCAGTATGGAAAATGGATTGTGGAAGATATCAACTAAGAACTATTGTTATAGTCCAGGCAGAACTGGTAATGGTCTGAGGTAGGGTGGTGGAGAAGAGATGGAGAGGGGTTGGTGGATTTGGAGATTAAGTAGGATTATTAATCTCTAGAGCAGGGCATTCTTTTTTTTTTTTTTTTTTTTTTTAAGGAGGTACTGGGGAATGAACCCAGGACCTCATACATGGGAAGCAGTTGATCAGCCACCAGCTACATCCATTCCCCAGGGGCATTCTTAACCAATGGGCCATGGACTCCAGGGGGCCTATGAACTCTGTAGAATTGTGAGAGGAGTGCCTTTTCTCAAAAAAAGCATTTTTATCTTTTATTATGTTTATTAGAGTCTCAAAAGTTTAGGACCCACTGCTTCTAAGCCTGTAATGAAGGTTTTTATAGCCCATAGGACAATAATTGTCCAAATACCAATATAGTAAGGCATTGTATGTGTTACACTTTCTCTAAAAGATTGAATTTCTTGGTCTTTCAAGGAATTTTTTTTTCCTTTTTCTTTTTCTTTTTTCTTTTGTTTTTTTGAGGAGAAAGTTTTTTTTTGTCCGGAAGTTAGAGACATTTTGCACATAGCGAGGAAGCTGAAAATTGGTGAGAACCCGATTTCACAAAAATCCACTTCCTAATGTTTTCTCCATTGGGTTTTATTTATGGTTTCTATTTTAGTGACAGAAATGGAACATCCTAGTATGTGAAGAGCAACATGATTTTATTTTGGCTTTCCTTTAAGAATTAGAGTTTTCAGAATTATATTCATATATTTGTAGTATATTTACAGTTGTATTATAATACTAGATGAAAATGTTCTATTGAAAGTAAAGGTTGGGAGCCAATGTGGCTCAGTGGTTGAGCACTGGCTTCCCACATACGAGGTCCAGGGTTCAATACCTGGTCCCGGTACTTAAAAAAAAAAAAAAAAAGAAAGAAAGTAAAGGTTGTGCTTTCTGCCTTGAAGGTTAGAGCTCTACCTCTGAAAGAACCATGCATTTTTCTATTTATAGCAGAGGCTGAAACCTGAAGGCTCATGGACTAAATCCAATCTGCACATGTTTTGTTTGGCCCACACAGTGTTGTAAATTTGAATTGGTCAGAAAAATTTAAAAACAGGGAAATTTCATATAAAATTTTGGATTCTGCTTGCTCTTGAGAAATCAGATCTGGCAGCAGAGGACTGCCTGCTTTGCAGCAGCCATCTTCAGGAGTTGGGGCATGTCCTCCCTCTCTAGTTTGCTACAGACCCCACCACAGCTTATGTATGTATGTATGTATGTCTTACATGGTGCACAGTAAAAATTGATGTTTATCAATTTGTACCTTTATATTATTTCTCTGTTACAGATGTTTAAATTTGCTTTCCCTGTTCTGGATATATGATACAGGTCTCTATTCTGCTGTCTTAACCATCACCATTTCTGTTGTTTGTCTTGGTGCCTTATTTCTTTTGTTTCTTCTAAAAAAGAAGGAAATTTTAGGTAACTTTGAAAGAGGGAGGTTAAGTGGTAAAGAGGGGAAAAACTCAAAACATTGGATTATTTTGTTTCTAAACTGAAGATATACAGGATGTGTAGAAAGTATAAATGCACTGATCTCTGACCCTTGCACCTGCCTCTTAGCTGGCATATGTCCAGTGACCTCATTTTTGTTCTGCCTGGTTTGCTTTAGCATCTGGAATGTTGTAACTGCATAGCATGGCCAGTCTCAGAAGAAAGAAGGCCAAGCAAGAGGAGGTTGCTGAATGTCCGATTAGAAGGCTTTTAACTTCTGTCCTTGGGTATTAACCAGTTAATTTAGTTTTTTTTTTTTTTTCCTTAAATACTGTGGACCTATGCAGTCCTTGATTTTCTTTCAGTAATTATATGTGATTTTTGGAGACGTTAATACTCAATTTTCTGTGAGCATCCTTTTTCCCCCTATATTATTAAAAAGGATGGAATAAATAAGGATTGATAGAGTATGTTCTAGAGGTGAGATTGTTTTCTAAAGTTACCAGATTTCTTCACCCCAGAGCTCTTCAGTTACATGAGGTCTTCCCAGAAGATGGTCCCATATTATCTAAAATATTTGTCCTAGAGTCTTGACCAAGATTACCTTTGGCTTTGGACTTTAACAATGAAGAAAAAGTCAGATGCCAAAGTGGGGTTACCCAGTAGAAAAAACAGATTGGGTAAAATTTTTTAATATAAAATTCTTGTTTCAGGCTTAATAAAGTGATCTTTTAAAAGCTTTGCTGTGTACACTCTTAAATTCTTTTTTTTTTTTTAAAGATTTTATTTATTTATTCATTTATCCCCTCCTTGCTGCTTGTGCTCGCTGGGTCAGCCAACCACGCCGTGCGGGCGGGCCTGCCCTTACCAGGAGGCCCCGGGAACCGAACCCGGGGCCTCCCATATGGCAAACGGGAGCCCTACTGATTGAGCCATAGCCGCTTCCCCACTCTTAAATTCTTATGCTTAGCTGTCAAGGAGTTGCTGCATCACTTTGTACAGCCGTGAAAATGACCTGTGAGTTAGGGGATTTTGTTGTTGTTACATGAGTTAAGTGTACACGAGAACATTGTAAATTCTAAATGCCATGTATGAGGCATTATAATTATTGTCTTTATGTATGATTCAGAGATTCAGAGTTAACTGAGTATGAAGAGCTTTTGAGAAATAGATCTATCCTTTAGCCCCTTTGACTGAACAGGTGCAGGCAGATTGCAGTCAGGTAACATTTTCTTCCTCTGTCCATTTCCTAAAGTCCTTAATGCTTGGGTCATTAGATTACCCTTTAACAGCACTTATATTATATTTGGTTTCTGAGCATAGCATACTGAGTTCTTGGTAGAAAGGCAGTAAAAATTTACTGTATTTAAGTTTTTTTTTTTTTTTTTTTTTTTTTTGATTTTTACCGGGAAGTCCCGGGTATCGAACCCAGGTCCCTCCATATGGGAGACAGATGCCCAACTGTTTGAGCCACATCCACCTCCCTGTATTTAAGTTTTTATGAAATAAAATATAGAGTTAACTGGGGGTGGTTTGGGAAAGTTGGCATGGCTTAGTGGCAAGTTGATAGCCAGGCTGAAATACTGAAGTTTCTTACTTTCAGACTTTTATGTACAGATAAAACTCAGCTTGCATATTCAGAGGTTACGCATATACCAGTAGTAGGAAATAATCACTTGTTTCAAGTATAACAACATGTAGCCTGAAAAGTACTAAAAGGATGTGTATGTGAGTGTGTGCATATACATGTGGGGTGAGGTGGGGAACAGGTTGAAACCCATGGTCCTGAATGTCAGAGTTGGGACTAGACTTGAGCAGCTCCCTGGAGTGTTCAAAGCACCTGTACAAGAGTGAGAGCAAGATTTTTGGAGGAGCAAGAGGCACACGCACATACTTGGAGGCAGAGATGTGTGTAGAACTGTGCTAGTGTCCAGGGTATTATAACTCCAAAAGGATCTATAGTCATATAACCACTATGCCGTTTGAAGATTTATTTTATTTATCTATTTCTCCCCACCCCCTCATTGTTTGCATTTGCTGTGTCTGTCTGTTGTGTGCTGGTCTCTCTTTTTTTTTTTTTAGGAGGCACTGGGAACTGAACCTGGGACTTCCCATGTGGGAGGGAGGCACCTAATTGCTTGAGCCACCTCCGCTCCCTGCTTTGTTGTGTCTCTCATTATGTTTTCCTCTGTGTGTCTCTAGTTGCGTCAGCTTGCTGTCTTGCTCGTCGTCTTTAGGAGGCACCGGGAACCAAACCTGGACCTCCCATGTGGTAGGAGGGAGCTCAGTCGTTTGAGCCACATCCGCTTTCCTACTATGCCATTTGAAAAATTTTCTTTAAATCACATATTGTTGGATCTGGCTGTCTCTGTCTCTCAGCCATTTTGTCTTGCCATCATGTGCTTCCTAGATATTGAGATTGAGAGTGATTGTAATGGCCTTTTGTGCTTGGGGCTGCTGGATCGGCTATATATCAGTGATCACCTTGCTGGTCCTATTCTGCAAACTAATTATTGTTCTCTTTCTACTTTACACATTAATTTCCCTTATGTTCCCGAGGCACCATTCTTGTCACCAGATGATGTGCCTCCCCTGTTCCCTGCCCCCAGCTGCTGTTTTTGCCAAATGCATGGGAAGAAGTGGGTGATCACCTCACCTCATTGCTAAGTGCTGTTGGGGGGTTAGCTGAGTGAGCTGTGCAGCTCTGCCAAACTGGGATCCTTAGCATCTTGCTTGGGGTTTTCCTGTGGAAACATATTGATGTGCTGTAGGCTTGTACCAGCTACCTCTTTCCTCTCTCCTTACCCAGAGTCATCTTTGTAATGGTAGATAGCGCCCAGAGAGCTCTGATTCATATGGAATATTACCTTAAAGAAATAACCATTTTGGGAGCAGAGGTGGCTCCCACACAGGACCAGGTTAGGTTCCCAGTGCCTCCTAAAAAAAGAAGACGAGCAGACAGTGAGCACAAACAACGAAGGGGAGTGGGGTGGGATAAATAAAAATAAAACTTAAAAAATAATGATTTCACTTAGCATATCCTAAAACTGCAGAGTCAGAGTTAGAGCATTAAAAGTTATCTAGTCTTGCATTTAAACTGAGAGCTTTTATTTAAAACAAAAACAAAGTTAATTTAGAAATAGTAAATATAACCTGTTTAAAGCAGTTATTTACTTGACACCGAATACTTATCAGAGTATTAATTACATAATTCACAAGTTCTTTGTGCTCAGTATGCTGAGTATTTATAGTAAAGGTGCTTAAAAGCAATTAATATTGCATAAGCATAGATTTTCTGAAAATTGGCCTGGTTCTGAATTCTGAAAATGCTTTATTTAGGGTAAGTAGTGGGAAAATATCTACATATGCACTCCCAGAGTTCCTCAGGACAGGTAAAAAAGCAGAGGGATATTTACCTATTTGCCTACTTTTACTAAGTTGTATTTAATGTCTTTTTTTCTTTTTTTTCTTTTTTTTTTTTTTTTTTGAGGTACCTGGGATTGAACTTGGGGCCTCGTATATGAAAAGCAGGCTCTCAACCACTGAGCTACCCACTCTGCTGTCTTTGATTCAAACTCAATCTCCTTGACTTTGGCCTTTTTTATTTTTTTTATTTTTTTTATTTTATATATTTATCCCCCCCCTTTGTTGTTTTGAGCACGCTGTCTGCTCTTTGTGTCCATTTGCTGTGTGCTGTCTGTGTCTGCTTGTCTTCTCTTCTAGTCTTCTCTTTCTTTTTTTTTTTTTTTTTTAAAGATTTATTTATTTATTCATTTATCCCCCCCTTGCTGCTTGTGCTCGCTGGGTCAGCTAACCACGCCGTGTGGGCGGACTTGCCTTCACCAGGAGGCCCCGGGAACCGAACCCGGGCCCTCCCACATGGTAAACGGGAGCCCCACTGATTGAGCCACAGCCGCTTCCCGTAGTCTTCAATTTCTCAGGCACTGGTAACCAATCCTGGGACCTCCGATGTGGGAGAGAGGCACTCAATCACTTGAGCCACTTAGCTCCCTGGTTTTGTTGTGTCTCATTGTCTCTCCTCTTTGTCTCTCTTTTTTGTTGTGCCTGCTCGCCTTCACCAGGAGGCCCCTGGAAATGAACTCCTGACTTCCCATATGGTAGATGGGAGCCCAATCTCTTGAGCCACATCCACTTCCCAACTTTGGCAGATTTGATGTCCCTTTGTATTCATGTATTTATCGCATAGATAAGTGTTCTGGAGAGACCTTCCTTAACTACCTTATCTATGATAGCACCCCAGTCACTAATCGAGTTAGTACTACTTGAAATATTTGCTGTTTATTGTGTCCCAGTATTCACCTCTCTAGAGAGGAAGGTAGGAATTTGTCTTATTGGCTGCTGAATCCTCACATCCGGGATGTTCTCTGATACATATAAGAGCCTCAGTAAATATTTTTTGAAAGAAAGGATACATTAATATGCTAATAAATAAATGGCTGGCAGTGTGGCAGTCTCTCTGGGAGTGTTTCCACTATCAAGTTCTAGCTTACTCAGGCTAGCAGTGGAAAAGAATCTGTACAGTGGGGGAGGGGGAGTGAGGAGATTGCCAAGGGGCAAAAGGGTACTTTCTGGAGTGATGGAAGTATCCTGTATTTTGATTGGAGTAGAGTTTATGCAGTATATGTTGTCAGAACTCATTGAACTGTATTCTTAAAATGTATTTGTCTTATATGTGAATTATACCTTAATAAAGTTGATTTATGAAAATTGTATTAAAAACCTCTAAAGACTATTCTATAGAACTGCAGGTAACGATAAATAGATTTTGGTAATGATGGTTTTCCTTAAGTTTTTAGTATAGTTAGCTATAGAGTGGGCAGGTGGTTTTTAAAATATTCTTTTGGAATGAGGAGTTTCCTCAGGAGCCACCTAGGGAGAGAGACTGAGCTGGCAGAGCTTTGAACTGCTCACACTCTTTTCAGTCAGAGCAGTTCTGAATTAGTTCTTACTTTTTTAAAAAGAGAAGATAATGGGGAGTTCCCTAAAGCCCTCCCACTTCCACCCCAAGTATTCACATCCTGTCCAACCATTGGTTGGAGGTAGGGTATTGGCTTCAATTTTTTCCTCCTCTACTCATAGACCTAATAGGTGCTTGTTAGAAAAATTTAGATATTATGGAAATATGTAAGGTAGAAAGTAAAAGTTTCCTGTAATTCCATCTCCTTGGGCTGGTGTTAACAGTTTTGATATATGGAAGAGATTTCTACCATTTTGGTGTGTTGTCCATGTGATTTTTTTCCCCCTTTGAAGGCTGGTTATAGGCATTTTTTTTTTTTTTCCTTCTTCAAGCAAAGGTATTTATTTCCTGAAGTACTGGGGCATGGGTATGAACCTGCGACCTTCCACATGGGAAGCGGACACCCAACTACTGAGCCACATCAGCTCCCCTGAGTTGGTTTTTTTTTTTTTTTTTTTTTGTTCTTAGGAGGCACTGGGAACTGAATCCTGAATGCAGACCATGTGGGAAGCAGGTGCTCAACTGCTTGAACCACATCTGCTTCCCTATAGGCATTTCTGAATAGTAAAAGTAAACAGTGGGAAGCGGCTGTGGCTCAATCAGTAGGGCTCCCGTTTACCATATGGGAGGCCCCGGGTTCGGTTCCCAGGGCCTCCTGGTGAAGGCAAGCCCGCCCGCACAGCGTGGTTAGCTGACCCAGCGAGCACAAGCAGCAAGGGGGGATAAATGAATAAATAAAAAAAAAAAAAAAGTAAACAGTAAGAACCCATGGAGGAAGTAGTCATAAACCTTTGGGGTTTATTATGAAAACTTAATGTTTAAAATTTTGTTTCAGAAGGACTTGAGTTGCAAAAGTGTATTGGTCCTGATATTCCTCTTGTTTTTCTGGAGATTTTGGCTGGTTGTATGTGGTTTTTTGTTTTTTTGTTTTTTGTTTTTGATATGAATTGACAGAATTGAAAGCTTCCAACTGAAGTTGTCATCGTTATTACCGCTTTTTTTTTTTTTTTTAATTTTTTAAGGAGGTTCTGGGGATTGAACCCAGGACCTCATACATAGGAAGCAGGCACTCAACCACTTGAGCTACATCTGCTCCCATTTGATTGTATTTTGATTTGGTTAATTGTAAATGATTTTGTTCTAGTATAGAATTTCATTTATCTGGTCTTTTCTTTATTTCTGTTTCAAGCTTATTAGTCATTTAGACATGTTATTATTGCTGGATGTTTTATTTTCTGCAAGTGTAAATTGTTTCACTATTCGGCAAGCTGTGGATAACTTAATGTGGCCTGTCAATTTGAATGGCAACATATAGAATGAGGAAAGATGAGGAATATATTTGATTGTTGGCTTACAATCTTCCTTTTTTTCTTTCTTTCTTTCTCTTTTTTTTTTCCCCCTCTATAGAAGCTTCTTGGTTTTAGGAGAGACAGATGAATGTGGTGAGAAATGGAAGTCTCTGCTTCCTCATCAGGAATTTTTTTTTTTAAGCTGGGATTTTGTGGCAAGTTGCTTAACCCCTCCTGATTATCTGTTCAATTTCAAGTGGAGATAGAATTTTCTGACTCCAGTGGGGTTATTGTGATCACTAGGTAATTAGCACAGTGCCAGGCACATGGTAGAGACTCAATAAATTAATCTCATTATTATAAATGGAAACAAGAAACGCTGGGTTCCTGGTAACTATTTGGAAAAGTGAAGTAGTCATGAAGTTAAAGTCTAAAAGAACAATGAGAAAGATCCAGGGTGCTCAAGTGATAGCAGATGGAAAGGTGATATTTCAATAAGCAGTGCTGTAAAAACTGATTGGTCATTTTGAAAAATATTCTTATACTGACAAAATCTTTTTTTTTTTTTTTTAAGATTTTATTTTATTTATTTATGTCCCCCTTTGCTGCTTGTGCTCTCTGTGTCCATTTACTGTGTGTTTTTCTGTCTGCTTGTCTCCCTTTGTTGGGTCATCTCACCACACCGTGTGGGCCAGTTTGCCTTCACCAGGAGGCACCGGGAACCGAACCCAGGGCCTCCCATATGGGAAACGGGAGCCCAACCACTTGAGCCACATCCGCTTCCCCAAAATAAATCTTATATGAATTAAAATGTAAATAAAATGAAATGCTGAGAAAACTAGGGATAAAAATACATAATTGAATATAAATATAACCTTGTGTAGGGAAGGCTTGATATAAGCATAAACCAATAAAAACAATTTTCCTAGGTTTTGGGAGAGAGAAATTTACCTTATGTAGATGGTCTTCAGTCTAGATCTGCACTGTCCAATTGGGGCTAGTTAAATTTATTTACTTATTTTATATACATTTAACAATAATATAAAGAATACATGAGGGAAGCGGCTGTGGCTCAATCAGTAAGGCTCCCGTTTACCATATGGGAGGCCCCGGGTTCGGTTCCCAGGGCCTCCTGGTGAAGGCAAGCCCGCCTGCATGGCGTGGTTAGCTGACCCAGCGAGCACAAGCAGCAAGGGGGGGATAAATGAATAAATAAATAAAATCTTTAAAAAAAAAAAAAAGAATACATGAAAATTATTCAGTATTTCTTCTGAAACTTTGATATGGCTAAAGAACCAAGAGATTTTAAAGCATAGTCACATACTGACAGTCCTTGTATTTGCTAAATGGTTTCTGACCTTTACTTTGGATGTGTAAAAGTGATGAAATCCTGTGTCACAATGAAACCAAGGACCTTTAGTCTATTGCTTATTTTGCCTGTTGTGTAAACAGTGCTCATTGAGCACACCAAAAATTCCTAAATTGTAAGGGTTTCAAATTCTTTATTTGGAATTGACCATTGCAGAGAAATAATCTCAACAAATCATTGTTGATGGACCTTTGGTTGGAAAGCAAAGCATTGGGGAATGGATGTAGCTCAAGTGGTTGAGCACCTGCTTCCCATGTACAAGGTCCGGCTTCAATACCCGGTACTTCCTAAAAACATATGAAAAAACCAACTCTCATTGGGGAGTGAATGTAGCTCCGAGGTTGAGCACCTGCTCCCCATGTAAAGGTCCTGGGTTTCATCCCCGGTACCTCCAAAAAAAAAAAAGGGCAAAGCATCCACACAAATGCAAAATGTTAATCAGGAAAACTGTGTGTGGTTATATGGAAACTCTGTACTCTTCTGCAGGATTTTTCTGTAAACCTACAACTGCTCTAATAAAAAACAAAACAGAACAGTGGATCCAGTATCCATTTCTTTGTTTCCTCAAGAACTCCATCAATAAATATTTATTGAATTACTGATAGTCATTTTTTTTTTTTTTTTTTTTTTTAAGATTTATTTATTTATTCCCCCTTTTGCTGCTTGTGCTTGCTGTGTCCATTTGCTTTGCATTTTTCTGTGTCTGTTTGTCTCCGTTTTCTTGGATCATCTTGCTGCGCCAGCACACTGCACCACGCGGGCCATCAGCTCACCAGCCATGCGGGCTGACTTGCCTTCACCAGGAGGCCCTGGGAGTTGAACCCGGGGCCTCCCATATGGTAAACGGGAGCCCAACCAATTGAGCCACAGCCGCTTCCCTGATAGTGTCATTTAACTTTTTTTTTTTTTTTTTTTAAAGATTTTATTCATTTATTCATTTACCCCCCCCTTGCTGCTTGTGCTCGCTGGGTCAGCTAACCACGCCGTGCGGGCGGGCTTGTCTTCACCAGGAGGCCCCGGGAACCGAACCCGGGGCCCCCCATATGGTAAACGGGAGCCCTACTGATTGAGCCACAGCCGCTTCCCTCATTTAACTTTTTAAACTTTGTCATATCACTTACGATCATTTCTTTATACACCTAAAAATGCAAGTCTAATAAAAACATGGATTTCCTTTACCTTTAGGATAGAGTGAAAGCCTGTGACTCTGCATGGGCTGGCCCCTGCCATCTTTTAACTTTCTCTCTTGCTCATTACTGGCTTTCTTTTCTAAAGTACTCTATGAGGCCCTTACACAGACTGTTTCCTTCACCTGGACTCTGCCTCAGGTAAGTTCCTGCACTGTTCAGCTTGGTCAAGTTAGATCTATAGCATTGATATATAGCATTAGATCTATAGCAGTGATTGTGATTAAAAGGTTTTTGGTGTTTGGGATTATTTTATTGCTGCCCTTGGTGGAGATTTGCACATATAGTGTCCCCAGTACCTAGCATAATTCCTTGTACATAGTAGTAGGCTTGTACATGCCTATGTGTGGATCTCATTTTTGTAATAGAAAGCGTATGGCCACTAATGATTTTGCTATGAAATGTCAGTACTGTGTGTTAATAGGGTTGGGATCAGGAGTAATAAATTTGGATTAACAAAGAAAAAAAAGAAAAAAGTCATAGGTTCTGACTTTGGAGTGGAGAAAAGATGAAACCGAAACCTACCAGTTAGAATCCTGAGGAGTCTATACGATAGATGGTGGCTTAGTGTTGATAAGAGGTAAACATGCCCAACTGGCAGAGAAGACAGACTGAGTAAAGGAAGTGAAGAAGAGGTTACTTATAATCATAGTTATAACTCTTGAATTTCTCCAAGAAACTTAATTTTCTGTTAGTGTAAGGTAGAAACCTGTTATCCAAGGCATTATCCATCAACTATATAAACTTATAAAGTCCTGAGAACCCTAGGGTCCAAACTGAAAAATAGATGGGGAGATATTTGCAGAATTCTTTCTGAAATTGTGTTTCATATTGTTTTCTGAAGCTGTTGATGCAGTGTGTGGTCAGACAAAGCACCAATAGGAGAGAGGCAGTATGTGTTTCCCTACCTTCAGAAACATTTAAGAAACATGAACAGTGATTTAAAAACAAAACCCCAACAGCTTTAATAACATTTCAGGCCTGGAGGATTTTGGGGGAAGAGAGTGGCAGGGGGATTGGTAATATGGAAAGGTGTGATAGTCCACCAGCTTACAGAAAGATCAGACATGATTTAAAAGAATAAATTACTAAAAGAATTAGGTTGAACCATATGAATTTGACTTTTTTTGTAGGTGAAACAAGGTTAACAAGCCCTGATTTTCAAAAATGACACTTGGAATATGGCTTAGTCTAGTGTTAGCAGGAAAACTTTTATATTTAAAAATAAGTCCACATAATTTATACCAAAATATCTCAAATTGAAATGGCAAGAACAATTTATAAAAAGCTAAGATACACATCTAACTCACAAAGTTTATTTTATATTCTTATGTCAGGTCACACCATTTGACTGGATTGAGGATAACCATTTCAGCATGCTTTTCCGGTACAAACTAGAATGACTGTAAGGCAATGCAAATCAGAATGTCACATAAATACAATTAACAAACCAGAGTGTTTTAATAAATTAACCCATTTATTATAGGCTAGAGATGTTTCATTTTGTGGCACTTCTGGTGTTTCAATTCCTTCAGTCTCCTGATGGCAGACTTTACTGTGACTGTGGTATTGTAGGTCTAGACTCCACCAGCTACTGTTTTCCAGCTACTGTTTTCATGCAGGAACCACAGTGCCCAGACCCATACAGCTCTTCTCTTCATTTTGGTTTTGCCACAGAAGGAGCAAGTATACTTGGTGTGCTGATTGATTTCAGTTTTCTTCATTTTCCTGAGGGGGAGGTGCTGTAACAGGTCATGTATCTAATGTTGATTCCAACCTTCTTGGTGCAATATGCCTTGTTGGTGTGAACTAACTCTGAGCTCAGAGAAAGTGAATCTTATCACTTTTAAGTACCTTTTTTCTTGTTTTGGCACTGACCCTGATTTTGCAAGCCTTTAACTGTTTTTGGGAGCTTTGAGAAAGCGGTTTCTGCCAGTTCTATTTGTTCAAAGCTGTGGGGGAATGGAGCTCTGAAGTTTCTTACTCCACCATCTTGTCTTGATCAGGGCCCACAGTCATGAATTTTTTTTTTTTTTTGAGATACTGGGGCTGGGGATTGAACCCTGGACCTCATATATGGGAAGCCAGTGCTCAACCACTGAGCCATATCGGCTCCCCTGAGTTGGTTTTTTTCGTTTGCTTTTTGTTTGTTTGCTTGTTGTTTGTGTTTGTTTTTAGGAGGCACTGGAGACCTATGTGGGAAGCAGGTGCTCAACTGCTTGAGCCCCATCTGCCCCTCCTGCACATATTTTATTTTTACTTATTTCCCCCCACCCTTGCTACTTGCGCTTGCTGTCTGCTTTCTGTGTCCGTTCGCTGCATGTTCTTCTGTGTCTGCTTGTCTTCTCTTAAGTTCTTCTGTGTCTGCTTGTCTTCTCTTCTTGTCTTCTCTTTAGGAGGTACTGGGAACCGATCCTGGGACCTTCTGATGTGGGAGAGAGGCACTCTGAGCCACCTCAGCTCCCTGGTTTGTTGTGTCTCTCATTGTCTTTTTCCTCTGTGTTTCTTTTTTGTTGTGTCATCTTGTTGCGCCAGCTCTCTGCATGGGCCTCCAGCTCTCCATGCAGTCCTGCTTTTTGCCTTCACCAGGAGGCCCCAGGAATCAAACTCGGGACCTCCCATATGGTAGATGGAAGCCCAATGCTTGAGCCACATCTGTTTCCCCATATCATTTTAATTGAATATTTATCATAGGCAGGCATTTGTTGAATTGTATTTGATTTTTTTTTTTTTTTAGATATTTGCTTTTTCAGCATGTGGTTAAATTGTAAATTGATCACTTCCAGTTGAAGGTTAGGGAAGCTCTTCAGTTGGACAGTCAAATGGATTTTGCAAAATTTGCAATTGTATTGAAGTAGGAAAAATGCTGCAACTGTAGTTTGAGCTTAGAAAATAAATCCACTTCAAATTTGTGTGGGAATGGAGATTTCACTTCTGGTTTTTACATTTGCCATCACAGGATGTGAATAAAGTAGATTGACATTTCTTGTGATATAGAAAAATGAGTTTTTTTTAAAGTAAATATAATTTATTTGGTCACTAAATCACAAAAAATACAAGAAATGTGAGAGAAGTGTAGAAATGTTTTTATTTTCTGCATTGTAAGTTTTGCATAGAAATATTATTTTGCTTTTAATTTTGTTGAATTTACTAAGAAACATTACCAAGTTTTCAGCAAAAGCTAATTTTCAGGCTATTCAATGTTTGATAATAGTTTTTAAGGGTTTCTTGTTCAGAAAAATGTCAATGTCAGCCTTGAGCTAAAAGATAACACAGTAACGCTTTACCACTAAGCCATCAAACTGCTCAGTGGTAGGGCAAGTCAGGATATTCAGCTTCTATTTCCGATAAAAATTCATAGAACTGGCAATGAGTAAGTCTATGTGAGTGAAGTGAGAGCCATGAAGTTCACTTTTCACAGTAATGGTTCAGTAACACATGATACAAAAACTTTGTGCAGAGCATCTGCTGATGAATATAATACAATGAGTAATAATAGGCTTTAAACACCTTACATTTTCACAGGCTTGTAAATTTGTCCAACTAAGTTCTTTTCTGCTCCACACATATTTTTACTACTGTCAGTTGAAATAAACATTAGCGGATTCAAGTTCAGGTTATACTGAATTAGTGTTTTCTCACCTGTAGTTACATTACATAGACTATTCCGGGAGGAGTACTTTTCAGTCACTTCATCCTCACCTTTAAATAAACATCAGCTGAGCAGGACTGATAGCTTCTCTTGACTTGAGAACCAAGGAAAACCACTCGAAATCATCTGCCCTTAACTTTTTTTTTTTTTTTCTTTTGATATCTATGTCTCTTCTCCTTCTGGGACACCCATGACGTGTATGTTTGCACATCTCTTACTATCCTTTAGTTCCCTGAGACCTTGTTCAAGTTTTTCCAATCTTTTCTTCATCTGTTCTTTTGTATGTTCACTTTCAGAGGCCATTTCTTCAAGCTCACCAATCCTTTCTTCTGCAGCCTCAAATGTGTTATTATATGATTCCAGTGTATTTTTTTTTTTTTTACCGGGAGGTCCCGGGGATCGAACCCGGGTCCCTCCACATGGGAGACGGACGCCCAACCAGTTGAGCCACATCCGACCCCTCCAGTGTATTTTTAATTTCAGTTATTTAATTTCATTTATTGCACATTTCATTCCCATAAGATCTGCTATTTTTCTTTTTATGCTTTCAAATTCTTTGTGCTCATCCAGTGTCTCCTTATTATCCTTAATTTCTTTAGCTGTTTCATTGAATTTATTAAGGAGATTTGTTTGAACATCTGTGATTAGTTGTCTCAACTCCTTTATGTCATCTGGAGGCTTATCTTGTTTCTTTAACTGGGCCATATCTTCCTGTTTCTTGGTGTGGATTGTAATTTTTTTGTTGGTGTCTTGGCATCTGGCTTACTAGAATATTTATTCTGGATGCAGTTTTTCTCTTTAGTTTAGGGCTTCCTGCCCTTTTTCCCTTGCTGGTTGTATAGTAGGAGCCAAGGATGTAGTTAGTGCTGTAAGCTGTGGAGGCTCAAGCTACCCTCATTGCCCCGAGGACCAATGAAGCGTCTCCCCACTTTCTCCTTTGTCAGGGGTAGGAACAGAGCCACAGCTGTGTGGAATAATCCAACTCATGCAGGCCTAGACTGTAGTTGCCCAGAGAGACTGATGAAGCTTCATGCCCCTTTCTCCTCTGCCTGGGACAGGGATGGAGCTGCAGGTGTAGGCAGCAATCTATGCAGTGCAGGTCCAAGATGACCACAGTTGCCCCAGTAGACTTCCGATTATTCAGTCTGTGCCAGCTAAATGTACCTACAGTTACCTGGATAGGCTGGTGCAGGGCCTGCCAGCTTCCTCCCTGCTAGAGGTGGGGCTGAAGCCTAGGCTAGGCCTGCAGGCCAATCTGGATGATTTTCACTGTGATTTTCAGTCAGCTTGGCTTCCCCTCATGCCCAGGGTGGAGTCAAAATGGCGGCTGCCGGCCTCAGTCTGACTTGGACAGGCTCAAACTTTAGCTGTTCTTAGGGTTATATTTTAGCCAGCCAGATTGACTAATCAGTAGCTGAAATCGGTGGCCAACCGTCTCTTCCTCCGATTTTGGGAAATGGCGCTTCCAGTTCCTGCCAGAGAATAGCTCCTGGGGTGGCTTGCGCTGCCAAAGTAGGATGATCACTGGCCTCCGCGGCGTGGCCTGTAATTTCCTGGAGAGGCTGGCGCAGCTCCCCCCAGCTTCCTCCCTGCCCAAGGTGGGCCTGGGCCTTAGGCTAGAGCCGCAATCTGATCTAGATGGAGAAAAGCCTGTCCCTACCAGCACTGTGATTTTCTGTCATGTCAGGCGCGGAGTTAAGATGGTGGCCACCGACCTCTATCTTACTTGGACAGATTCAAACTTCAGCTGTTCTTAGGATTATACTTTAGCCTGCTGAATTTACTAATCAGTATCTGAAGTTGGTGCCCAACCGTCTCCTCCTCCCCCATTTTGGAAAGTGGAGCTTTCAATTCCAGCCATGGAACAGCTCCCGAGGTGGCTTGTGCCTCCAGTGGAGGATGGGCACTGGCCTCCTGGGTGTGGAGTGCTCTACTTACTAATCTTCTCTGCAGATGGGCAGTCTCCTCCTTCCATTCCTTCAAGGATGTTGCAGGATGGCACTTCTGTCCCCTGCAGCCCCCCAAATAAGTGCTCTAGTTAGTTGTGGGTGATCACCAACTGCCCTGTAGCAGGAGCTGATTCTTGGAGCTCTTTACTCTGCCGCCACGTTGCTGGTTGTCCTGCCCTTAACTTTTTTTTTTTTTTTAATTAATTAATTTTTTATTGTGGGTAAAAATCAAAATTTTCACAATACATACCACTATTTGTAAAATGATATATAAATATATATGCATATATGTGCATTTGCTTACAAAAATGTTATTTATATATATATAAATATATTTCCTTAACTTTTGTTAAGTAAATGTTTTATAGAATAGTTTCATATTTACAGAAAATGTAGATTTCTCACATACACCCCACATCCAGTTTCCCTTATTTGCTAACATCTTAAATTATTATGGATGTTTGTCACAACTAATGAATCAACCATTGTTTAGCTTTAGTCCATACTTTATTCATATTTCTTTAGTTTTTTACCATGTGTCCTTTTCTGTTCCATGATCCCATGCAGGATACCACATTACATTTATTTTTTATTTTTTTATTATTTTTTATTTTTTTAAATGTTTATTCTTTCTCTAGTCAATTAGAAGAGTATCTTTTTTTTTTTACCAGGAGGTCCCGGGGATCGAACCCGGGTCTCTCCATATGGGAGACGGACGCCCAACCAGTTGAGCCACATCCGACCCCCACCACATTACATTTAGTAATCATGTCTCTCCTTTGGCTCCTCTTGGCTATGATGTTTTCTTAGACTTGCCTTTTTTTTGTTGTTGTTCTCCCCCCCCCATGGCTCCCTCCTCTGTTTGCTCATTGTTTGTTTTTTCTTTAAGACGCACCAGGACCTCTTGTGTCGGAGGCGGGTGCTCAACTGCTTGATCCACATCCGCTCCCCTTGTCATGTTTTTGATCTTGACAGTTTTGGGGAGTACTGGTCAGGTATTTTGTAGAATGCCCCTCATTTGGGATTTGTGTGATATTTTTCTCATGATTAGATTGGTGTTATTGGTTTTTGGGAGGAAGATAAAATGCTATTTTCATTACAGCTTATCAGGAGTACATGCTGACAATCACTGTTGATGTTAAAATTGATCACCTGACTGGGGCAGTGTCTGACAGGTTTCGCTATTAGAAATTACTCCTGTTTGAAAACCCTTTCCTCGTCATTGGTAGGAAGTCCCTATGTGCACCCTGCACTTAATGTATGAGTCATTATATTCCACCTCTTTGTGGGTAGAGTATCAACATAAATTACTTGGGATTCTGCATGGGAGATTGGTTTATTTTCCCGTTTATTCTAATTGCTCCAACTTTGGCCTTTGAGAGTTCTTTCATTTGGCTCCTGTGTCTCTTAGACATAGCCCCTTTATTCACAAAATAGTGGTTACCCGTATTGTCCAGAGTGAAAACAAGATCCTTATAATGGCCTTCAAAACCCTGTGTCTGACCCAATCTACCACCTGCTCCCCTGCAACTTTTTTGCTTTGCCACCATCCTGGTTTTCTCTGTTCCTCAGACAAACTAAGCATATTCTCTCCCTTGCATCTTTGCAATTCTCTTCCCTCTGCTTGGATCCTTTAATTCTTGAATCTCTAGTGCCTAGAATGATGCCTGGCATGTAGTAGGTGTTTAGTAACTTTTTAAAAATAGAATAGGTGGGCAGTTATTAATATGTAGAAAGGAAAAGGTTTATCATTGGCAGTGTCAGGTTGTCCTTGCTAGTAGTATGCGGGCATCCAGCCAAGGGAGGTTTAGGGGATAGAGGCTAAAAAGTAAGCTCTATGGCTGGCCAGATGATACTGGTAGGATAGTTGGGGGTCATAAAAACTGGTGGCAGAGATGACTCAGGGCTTCTGGTATCCCTTTACAGTCAGGATAACAAAAGGGCAGAGGCTTGCTTGTCCACCCCCTCTGCAACAAGGAAAAATTAGACTGATAACATTCTTGCTAATATCTGTAAAGAAGTTAATTAATACAAAAGAAACAGGATGGGGTAAGAACATGGAAGATTTTTTTTTGGTAAATATTTGCCATCTAGCTAGAATTTTAAGAATGAATGTATTGGAATAGTTCGTTTCAGTCTTGTCAAGATTTCCCTCAATCAGACACTTGTGCTTGGCTGATGTAACTTAGGATGCAAGAATATATGCAAAAGTATTTTTGAAAAAATGAATTTTTGATAATGTTTCATATTTTTTATCAACTAAGTAAATACATACCCATATTGTCATCATTTTGGTAGAGTTTGACTGAATACTGATTTTGTCTGGATAAAACAGTCTTTTCCTGATGGTAATTTTTATGAGTTTTTTGTTGGTTCTTTGTAATGTTAATTATTTAATTGTCGTTGGTATAGGATAAGATTATATTGCTTGGGTATTCAGTTTACTCAGCAAACACCTATTAGTGTTAGGTATGTAAAGAGTTAACAGTAAGCCCAGTGGGAGAAATCAACTTAGAAATGTATACTATGACCTGAGTGTAAGAAGAGACTTTTCCAGGATAAGACTGAGTGAGAAGCAGTGGGTAACATAATTAGCTTGGGAGAGCTAGGGGAAGCTTGCTAGGGGAAGAGACCCTTCAGGGAATGAGTAGGAGTTTGGTGAGGAGGCAGGGGAAATTCTAGTCTGAGGGATCTGCCTGTACTAAGGGTTTGGAGACCATTGCTTAAGGAAATAAATTCCTTTCCTTCCTGGCTCAAAAAGCAAGGGTTCAGTTTTGTGCAAACCATAGGTTTCAGAGAAAGCTAAGGCTGGAAGCCTGCACTTGAAGCACTTAACATCTACTGAGGTCACTTGAGTTCACAAGAGTGGAAAATAAACCAGCTCCAGAGATTGAGGAGTCAGGAAGGCTGGATCTTGGGATCAAAAAGGCATGCTGCAGACTGGATTATGGAAGTCCAAATGCAAAGTTTTCCATGTATTTGTAAGCTAGGTGGACCCCTGATATGCCCCAGATGAGATAGTTGGGGAATGTGGAAGGAGGGAGGTTTGTAACCTTCACTTACCAGCTACTTAGTTGGTGTTGTTTTATATTAATTATCTTTAGCAATAGAAAACAAAAGTTGAGTACATTTACTCAGACCTAGAGGTTATCTAAGAGCACATACAGGCTCTTGGTAAATATTGATTAAATGCTGAGTAAATGAAGAAATAAAGGTTATTGTTGAGATTGCATCTTCAGGTTATTTGGATCTTGGATGCCTTCCTACCTTTACAGTATATTATACAGTAATATAAATGAACCATATAGCTTTAATAAGCTAGGAGTGAGGACATTAATTCCATACATGAGCTTGCTGATCTTGGAACTTTGTTTTCCTGTTTGTTTTGGGTAACATTCTGCATATCTTTGATGTATGGCCATGTTACTGATGTTTAGATCTGGGAATATTTAGACACTGGAATATATTATTTTGTGTGTGTGTATGTGCGCTATGGGAGTTGTTTTAACTTGAAATGTATTTGTTAAATTTGGCTCAGTGTATTTTTTTCTTTCAAATGTCTTATTCCTATGAAGTTCTCCAGGTTGAATTATGGAGTTTGTGAATTAGGCTTGCATTATGTAAACTCTAGCACCTGAGGTATTGCTAGTAAAAGTATCAGGTTATGAGAAGGAAGGTTTTAACTTTCCATACTCCACCCTTACTCTAGGAGATTGGGTGGATGAAAACGTGAGAGAGCCCATCATCAGACCTGTATACTGTGTCCATCTGAAGTGAAGTTGAGGACTAAAGGAGAGTTTTTGCTTATAGATTTCAAGCATCAGTGAGGCAGTCTGCAAGATGTGTGGGTAGCTGTTTTATCAGTCCTTATTTCCTCTCGTTCCAGAATTGTATCCTGACTTTGTACATTGGAGAAAACAGTAGCACTGCCAGTATTCTTTTGTGGTAGTGTCTGTTTCTGTTTGGGATCCAGTGAAAGTTGAATCATTGTTCAAATAAGGTAAATGCATGGAGGTAAAAGGATCTCATTACTTCACTGATTCATAAGACCCATCTTTGTGTTAAGAATTATCTAAAAGATCTCTTAATGTAAGGTCTGGTTTCTTTTTAAACAGTATTTGTTTTTCAGTTTAACAGACAAACCAGATCAAGTAGCTTTGCTTTCTGATTTCATTCCAGATTGTACAATCAGCAGTTAATATTTTCTGACTTTTGTGTTCTTTACTAACACTTGTAAATTCTGAAGATCATCCATAAATTTGAGGTACATATGTAATTGCTGTTAATATTTTGGTAAACAGTCTCTTCATGCATGTATTACTTATATATTTGGGTGGTTTTTTTTTTTTTTTTTTTTGGTTTTTTTTTTTTTTTTCCCCCCCCCCCCCATTTGTGTGTTTAATAAAAATTGGGGCTGTAGTTTTGTTAACCTGGTTCTTATAAACAAGGTGAGATACATTTTCTCCTGTTTGCATGTTTTACTGCCTGAATGGATTTCATCATATAGATGTGCCATGTAATATATTTAACTAATCCCTTTTGGTAGACATTTAAGCTTTCTCCCTATTTTCCCCTATCATACAGAACTGTGATATACATGAATAAATTATTGTATATATTTTATTTCACCTGTAATACATTTTTTCTTAACTTTAAAAAAACATTAAATGTTTATGTATAGTTTTAATTTTTATTAATATATGTGCAAACAAACAAACAAAAAACAATACAACACTATACATAGACATATGAGACAAAAAGTTCCACAGGGCTTTATATGAAAAACAGCAGTGTCGATCCCCGGGACCTCCCGGTAAAAAAAAAAACAAAAAAAAAAAAAACAGCAGTGTCTCCCCACCCCAGTCCCTTACCAGTCCCTAGAAGTAGTAATTTTCAATTCTTTGCTGAGTTCTTTTGTGTTATCTCTCTAAAAAAATATGCTTATTTACTAATTACTGATTTTCCAGTTGTTGGTATTATCTATTTTTAAATTTTTTTTTATTTTTATTTTTTTATTTATTTTACTTTATTTTTTTTAAACTTTATTTTGTACATTTAATAATTGAAAACATAAACAATTAAAAACTAAAAAGTAAACACAGATGAATAAATATATACATTTCTCAATTAAATGTAATGGATACATGTAAATTTTTTTTTTTTTTTTTTTTTT
>JAKSZT010053883.1:29984484-30001202 GCA_026826555.1 Tolypeutes matacus
CCTCTCCAACACTTGTAGTTCTCTGTCTTTTTAATAGTGGCCATTCTGATAGGTGTGAAATGATATCTCATTGTAGTTTTGATTTGCATTTCCCTAATCATGAGTGATGTTGAGCATTTCTTCATGTGTTTTTTTGCCATTTGTATTTCTTCTTCGGAGAAATGTCTATTCAAGTCTTTGGCCCATTTTTTAATTGGGTCATTTGTCTTTTTATTGTTGAGTTGTAACATCTCTTTATATATCCTGGATATTAAACCCTTATCAGATATGTGATTTCCAAATATTTTTTCCCATTGAGTTGGCTGCCTTTTCACTCTTCTGACAAATTCCTGTGAGGTGCAAAAGTGTTTAATTTTGAGGAGGTCCCATTTATCTAATTTTTCTTTTGTTGGACGTGCTTTGGGTGTGAGGTCAAGAAACCACCACCTACTACAAGGTCTTGAAGATGTTTCCCTACGTCTTCTTCCAGTAGTTTTATGGTCCTGGCTTTTATATTTAGATCTTTTATCCATTTTGAGTTGATTCTTGTATAGGGGGTGAGAGAGGGGTCCTCTTTCATTCTTTTGGTTATAGATATCCAGTTCTCCCAATACCATTTGTTGAAGAGTCTGTTTTTTCCCATCAGCGTGGGCTTGGTAGGTTTGTCAAAAACCAGTTGACTGGGGAAGCGGCTGTGGCTCAATCAGTGGGGCTCCCGTTTGCCATATGGGAGGCCCCGGGTTCGGTTCCTGGGGCCTCCTGGTGAAGGCGGGCCCGCCCGCACGGCGTGGTTGGCTGACCCAGCGAGCACAAGCAGCAAGGGGGGGGATAGATGAATAAATAAATAAATAAATAAAATCTTAAAAAAAAAAAACAAAAACAAAACAAAACAAAAAAACCAGTTGACTATATAGGTGAGGGTTTATTTCTGGATTCTCAATTCTATTCCACTGATCATATGTCTATCTTTATGCCAGTACATGCTGTTTTGACCACTGTAGCTTTGTAATATGTTTCAAGGTCAGGCAGTGAAATTCCTCCCACATTGCTCTTGTTTTTTAGAGGTATTATCTATTAACTTGCCACCTTGGATTTTTTTTTTTTTTTTTTTTTTTTTAAGATTTTATTTATTTGTTTATTTATCCCCCCTTGCTGCTTGTGCTCGCTGTGTCCATTTGCTGTGCGTTTTTCTGTGTCTGCTTGTCTCCCTTTATTGGGTCGTCCTGCTGCATCAGCTCACCGGGCCATGTGGGCTGGCTTGCCTTCACCACGAGGCCCTGGGGCCTCCCATATGGTAAACGGGAGCCCTATTGATTGAGCCACATCCGCTTCCCGATTTTTTTTTTTTTTTGATCACCTCACATACCCACATTTATTGTCACTCTAGCTATAATGTCATTTTGGATAGAGCAGTATTCACTGTTGACTGATTCTGTATAGCTTATTCAGAGCCAATCAAGTTGAATGCTATGGTTACTTGCCCCCCCCCCCGGTTTTTTTTTTTTTTTTTAGTATACCTTTTTGTTTCCTCTTAATTATCTTTTGTCTCTTTTATGTAGTTTTCTATGTTTTTTGTCAGTAATTCTTTCCCAGACTCTACCCAGAAATATAAATCTTCCTCAGTATATTTAAGCACATTAATTATATTATAAATGTTATCTTCTTGGAGATGCCTGTTCATTTGCTCCATTCTGAATGTGTGCTCCAGGCAACTGCACAGCTGTTATACCTGCTCGCCCCAACGGCATTTTTGTGATTTTTTTTCCTGTACCTTTCTTGTACTGGATCTTATTACCTATTCTCATGTCTTTTTCTTTCTTGACTTAATCCCATGTTTTGGATGAATACCTCTCTACAGTAGCTTCTTGAGAATAGACTATGTGAGAGATAAATTTTTTAGACATTGCATGTCTGAAAAATACCTTTATTCTGTTCTCATTGGTTTTTTTTTGACTGTATATAATTTTAATTTGGGAATAATATTCCTTCAGAATTTTGAAGATGTTGCTTTATTGACTTTAATTTTTAAAATTAAAAAAAATATTGTGGTAACATATATATAGAACATACAATTTCCCATTTCAGTCACTTTCAGGTATACAGTTCATGTTGTTAATTACATTTACAATGTTGTGCTGCTATCACCACCATCCATTACCAAAACCTATCCATAACTCTACTGCAGGGGTTCTTAACCAGGGGTCCATGAGCTTGAATTGAAATAAAAAAAAAAAACCCATTATTCTTGTGCAGGTGTGATATATTTATTCAGTAATATGCAGTATAGTGTGAACTTAGTAAGGGGTCCGTGGTTTTCACCTGACTGGTGACACTTTTTTTTTTTCTTTATTAGAGAAGTTGTGGGCTTATAGAACAATGATGCATAAAGCATAGGATTCCCATATATCAACCCACCCACCAACACCTTGCATTGGTATGGAACATTTGATGTTACAATTGATGATAGTACATTTTTATAATTGTACTATTAACCAAAGTCTATGTTTTAACTTAGGGTTTACTGTTTGTAAGTGTAGTTCCATGGTTTTTTTATTTTTTATTTTTAAAATTTTTATTCTCTTACTGTATATACAACCTAACATTTCCTCTTTTTTTTTTTTTTTTTTTTTAAGATTTTATTTATTTATTCATTTATCCCCCCCTTGCTGCTTGTGCTCGCTGGGTCAGCTAACCACGCCGTGCGGGCGGGCTTGCCTTCACCAGGAGGCCCCGGGAACCGAACCCGGGGCCTCCCATGGTAAACGGGAGCCCTACTGATTGAGCCACAGCCGCTTCCCACATTTCCTCTTTTAATCACATTCAGATATCTATTTCAGTACTGTTAATTTCGTTTATAATGTTGTGCTGCCATCATTACCATCCATTACCAAAACATTTCCATCATTTTAAACATTTGAACCCTTAAGTTCACATTCCTTATTCCCACCCTCTTTCCTGATAATCTATAATCTAGATTTGATTATATGAGTTTTCTTATTCTAATTATTTCAAATCAGATGATATAATATTTGTCCTTTTGTGTCTGTCTTATTTGACACAACATGATTATCTTCAAGGTTCACCCATGTTGTCACATAGATAAGAACTTCATTCCTTTTTATGGTTGAATAATATTCCATTGTTATGTATATACCACATTTTGTTTATCCATTCTTCGGTTGTTGGACACTTGGATTGCGTCCGTCTTTTAGCAGTTGTGGATAATGCAGCTGTGAACATCAGTGTGCAAATATTTGAGTTCCTGCTTATGTTGAGTTTATACTTATTAGTGGGTCTCTGCTTAATTTTTTTAATCTTATGCCAGTACTCAGTGATTAAATTATTGTAGCTTTATATCATCTTTTAAAGATTTATTTATTTACTTTATCCATTTTAACCCCCCCCTTTCCCCATTTGCTGTTTTGTGTCCACTTGCTGGGCAAGTCTCTGTGTCTGTTTCCTGCCATCTCTTCTCATCCTCCTCCTCCAGTCTTCACCAGGATTCGATCCTGGAGACCTCCGATGGAGGAGAGAGGTGTTCTGCCAACTGCGCCACCTCGGCTCCTGGTTTTCGGAGCTTTTGGAGCATCTTGTCTTGACTCTCCCCTGCGCCTCTCTCCTGTTACGTCGTCATCTTGCTGCATGGCTCCCAGGGCCTGGCGGCTCACTGGCACACAGAACCTGGCAGCCCATGCGCCTTCTATATATATATATTTTTTATTTTACCGGGAGGTCCCGGAGATCGAACCCAGGTCCCTCCATATGGCAGACGGATGCCCAACCATTTGAGCCACATCCTCCCCCTTATATCATCTTTTAAGTACTTAGTGGTGCAAGCCTTTCTTTTCTCTCCATTATCATACAAAAATAAAATTATTTCCATATTTTAAAAATTTATTATCATAACATACATATGACATAAAATTTGTGATTTTGGTCATTTTTAAGTATACAGTTCTGTGGCATAAACTACATTTGCAGTGTCATCACCACCGTCCGTTACCAAGACTTTTTCATCACCCCTGTACTCGTTAAGTGTAATACTCCATCCCTGCCCCTACCCCTAGTAATCTCTAATCTATTTTGTTTCCATGAATTTGTTATTCATGGAAACTTATAATTGATACAAGTGCGATCATTTATTATTTTTTTAGTTTTTTTATTAGAGAAGTTGTGAACTTACGAAACAACCTTGCATTATGTGCAGAATTCCCATGCATTGCCCCTCCACCTTATTGCTATGGAACATTTGTTACAGATTATGAAAGAACGTGGTGAGACTATAACTACTAACAAGGGTACACTTGGTATATTTTTTCCATACACCCCTATTATTAACACTGTGTGTTAGTATTGTACATTTGTTATCTTCATAAGAGAACACTCATATTTGTTGGAATCATTTTGTAAAAAATTTTTATTGTGGCAGCATACAACATAAAATTTCCCATTTTAACCACCTTAAAGTGTACAGTTCAGTGATGTTAATTACATTCACAATGTTTTGCTACTATTGCCACCATCCATTACCAAAACTTTTCCATTACTCCAAACAGAAACTCTGAACTCAAATTTTAAGTATTAATTTCCCAATCCCAACCCTCTACCCTTGTCCCTGGTAACCTGTAATTTTTCTCTGTGATTTTACATATTCTAGTTATTTCATATAAGAGGGATCATAGTATTTGTCCTTTTGTGCCTGGTTTAGTTCATTCAGTGTGATATTTTTAGGGTTCATCCATGTTGTAACATGTATCAGAATTTTGTTCCTTTTTATAGCTGAAGAATGTTTAGATGTATATATATATACTGCATTTTATCAGTTTATCTGTTGATGGAGACTTGGGTTGTTTTCACATTTTTGCTATTGTGAATGATACAGCTCTGAAATCACTGTGTATCTTACACCTGTAGCTCATCTCAATTTGTGTCAGCTGTATTTCAACTGCTCAATTGCCAGTGGCTCCTGTATTGAAAGTGTAACTCTAAGAGTGTGTACTTCTGAAGGAACAAATAATAAACTTAATCTGCTTCATTTGATGAATGATACTATACCATATTCCAAACATAATTTAAAGCTGTGAAAGATTAACATACAACAAAATGAACTCATACACACACATTTTTTACCTCCTCTAAACCTCTGTGATAGACTTGTTTTAGGAAGATGATTTGATCTTAAAAAGACCAGTCTCTGTAGAAGATGTCAAACAAGTTATTTCTCCTAATACAATTGTAAACAAACCTAGACTTATTTTTACTGTGGTAACATATATACAACACAGAAATTTCCAATTAAACCACTTTCATGTGTACTGTTTGGTGGCATACATGTGCAATGTTGTGCTTCCATCACCACCATCCATTTTCAAGACTTTTTCATCACCCCAAACAGAAACTCTACTCATTAAGCAATAGTCACCCCTACAATATCTAATTTACTTTGTGTCTGAATTTGCTTATTCTAGATATTTCATATGTATGGAATCATCATATTTGTCATTTTGTATGGACATTTTTAAAAGCTTTGTAGAATTCTTTAATTCTCTTGCTTCTTTTGTGAAGTTGGTCAATTGCAGTGTCTGCCACTGGTTCAGCTCAAGGTCTTAGTAGGAATAATTTCTTTTTAAAAAATAGTTCTGTCAAGATTGGCTGCTTAATTTAGGTGTTTTTTTTTTTTTTAATAGAGGTTTTAAGGTTTTCAGTAATGAGAGCTGGAAGGAAGCCATAGGTTGTTAGTTAACCTAGGCTGTAGTGTCTTTATTAAGTTAGTAAAGTTGAGCGTTCCTCCAAAACGTGAGAAGAAAATATTCCCCAATGGTAACACACACCCATTTAATACGGGAACTAAAATGCTGTTACCATCCCCTAGGGATATAGGAGAGGAGCCTCTAGGGTGAACTGAAGATTTTTTAAGCTGCAGATTATGCTGTTCATGCTGTTTCTCTAATGATGAGAGTTTAATTGCATAGATGATCCCGAGTTTAATAGATACCCATTGAGTAAATTCTCAAGAGGACATACACTAAGTTGCTTACGCTGGGAATATTGTGATGAAAAGTTCCAAGTGAGTGATTATCTGTTTGATGTTGATTTTCCCTGCCAGCATCCAACAGCAAAGGGGTTTGTCTTCCAAAGGTCATGACCTTGAGAATATGACCTTTTCTTTTGCTTCTAGTGCTCCTTGTGTGAGCACAACATCCGCCAGTCTAGTCCTTAAAGGTACAAAATGCTATTGTACTGTGTATGAAGATATGCTTTTTATTACTTATAGACAGGTAAATAGTAAGAAAATAAGACTCAGTGGTGAAATCTGTTTACTGTTAGGAAAGTCCCCAAATATCTTCCTCTCATTACTCTGGTGCTGTAGCTAAACATAGCCTAAGGTGTTAACACACCTGCTATATGCTAAGTGCTTTCATATAGACTTCTTTAATTCTCTTGCTCCTTTTGTGAAGTTGGACATATTGTTCCCGTTCTGCAAATCAGAAGACTGAAAGAGTCTGGCTGATGGGTGACCGAGACAGGATTTGAACCCAATTCTCTTTGCTGCCAAAGTTATTGCCCATTGCAGAACCTGGTCCAGTGTTATAAAGTGACTCTCTAGGGTTCTGCCTGTTTTGGACAAGGCATTTTTGATTGTTAATTTGCTTCAGCATATTTCCTCACCTAATAGTAACACCGACCTTTATGCCATTATGAAGTAACATCATATTATGGAAAATAGTGAATCCAGGATTATAGTCCTAGCTTGACTGCTTATGGTTGGTCATGGGTTCCCTTTCCACGGAGCAGGAATTTCCTACTTGTCTTATCTCATGTGGTCTTCACAACTGTGAGATATGGGTACTGTTACTCCTATTTTTTTTTTTTTTTTAAAGATTTTTTAAAAATTTATTTATTCATTTATCCCCCCCTTGCTGCTTGTGCTCGCTGGGTCAGCTAACCACGCCGTGTGGTCGGGCTTGCCTTCACCAGGAGGCCCCGGGAACCGAACCCAGGGCCTCCCATATGGTAAACGGGAGCCCCACTGATTGAGCCAACAGCCGCTTCCCTACTCCTATTTTTTAAAAAATAAACTGATTGTTTGAGAATAGTTTTAGAATTACAGAAATATTGCAAAGATAGGACAGAGAATTCCCATATACCCCATACCCAGTTTCTGTTATTATTGACACTTTGCATTAGTGTGGGGCATTTGTCACAATTAATGAATCAATTTGATATATTATTATTAACTTAACGGTTTATACCTTTCTTTTTTTTTAAGGCGGTACCAGGGATTGAACCCAGGACCTCATACATGGGAAGCAGGTGCTCAACCACTGAGCTCCATCTGCTCCCCAATGAGACTTGGTTTTTAGGAGGTACTGGGGATCAAACCTGGACCCTCGTATGTAGGGAGCAGGCACTCAACCACTTCAGCTACATCCACTCCCCTATCCCTATTTTTAACACATAAGAAAACTTCATTTCAAAGAGGGAATGTGACTTGGAAAAGATCTCACAACCAGTGACTGTCTTTCTGACTTTATTTTATTTTATTTTTTTAAAGATTTTATTTATTTATTCATTTATCTCCCCCCGCTGCTTGCGCTCGCTGGGTCAGCCAACCACGCCGTGCGGGCGGGCCTGCCCCCACCAGGAGGCCCCGGGAACTGAACCCGGGGCCTCCCATATGGTAAACGGGAGCCCCACTGATTGAGCCACAGCCGCTTCCCATGTCTTTCTGACTTTAGTTTGATGTTTTTCACTGTTCACAAAAGTAAAAAGCAAAAAAAAAACAAACAAAAAAAAAAGCAAAAATTTTTTTTTCAAAGTCACAGTATGAGCCTGAAAAGATACTAAAAATATTTTTCTACTTATCATTAAAAAAGAACAGGAACCTTGTGTTTCTTGTTTGCTGCGTCTAGCACAATTTATGGCATAAAGTAGGTGCTCTGTAAATATTGATTGAATCAACAGAAGAATGCACTTGATACTTGTTGGACCATGGTAGTTTGGAGAATATACACCAATCTTACTAAAATAACCAGACAGTGCAGAGATTGTGAAACTTGCTTTAAAGAGAACACAACACCTGTAAAATTATGAGAACTGATTGTGTATTTACCTTTCCTATAAGCCCTTCCCGGTGCTGTGTCCTTTGTTTGGAAAGCCCAGTGTGCAACCTATCCCAGTTCCTTATCTAGGAAACCATAGAAGGTAAAGAATTTGTCAAGTATTACCAGCCACAATTTAATAAATAAGTAAACTGAAATTCAGAGATTACTTTCTTAGTTTCCAGAACGCCTCTCTCATTCTAAGTCATTTCCTTTTGTTATGGCTTTTATTAGATAAAATGTGTGCTTATAACAAAGGGTGCTGGCAAATAAAGGTAAGTTTACCAATCCATATACTTCCTTTCCATTTAGAATACTCCTAAGAGGCATACTTGTAATGAAAGAAATTGGTATGTAAATTTATTGTGTATACATCTTCCAAAAATAAACTGAATATGCTGCTTTCTGTGAATATATAAATTACATCAGCTGTCTTAAGACTTTCCATATGTTTTAATTTCTGATGGGGGAGAAACATTGATTGAAAGAATGAATAAAGGTCTGTCCTAGTGCACTTTTGTCATTATGATCTGAATTATTATTAATGTTTTTTCTGGTGTTGAAAATATTAGATAGACAAGAGTTAATCAGTACCACTCAACGTGCTGTATTGTGTGCCCTTATGGAAAATACATATCTCACTGATGTTTTTACTACTTTTCCAAGTTAGTGAGAAGTAATGTGGTCCTGCTCCTTTAAACAGTGAAAGATGGAGGTGGTGGAGTTTGCCTTGTCATCAGGATAGGAAACTGATTCACTCCCTGAAAAGCAAGAAGGAAATGTGACCTCTTGCCTTATCTGTGCTGGAATAAAGCTAGCAGTAGAATGTACCTTGTCCTGACAGTTTTCTCTAGCGGACCCTTGACTTGCTCTGGAGCTCTTCTTTCCCAAGTGAGGTTGGTGCCACCTGAATTTGGTGTAGGTGGATCGCCCCAGATGCAAGTGATAAGTTCACGTACATTCAGCAGGTCAGCGGCAACGTCCCTGGGCCCTTAATTAATGTCAGACTATTTTCAGGTAGATTAGCTAGTTTTAAAAAGGTAGACTATGATATGGATCTTAATTTCTTGTACGGTGAATTTCAAAGTTGATTGGGGCGTGGGGAGAGGATTCTCTTTTTAGAAACAGAAAGTTTAACCCTTTCACTTAATTCCATTTTTAGGGCATGGCTGAAGTAGTGATGGGAAATATCTTGCTCAATTTGTGCAAACTTTGTTTTGTCAGTGATAGTGTTCTAAATCAACATTTTATGGCTGAAACAAGCAGAACGGTGGAAACACTTGCCCCCCAAAAGGTTTATTAAGAGCCTAGGTTTAGTTTTGATAAATTTCTCTCATTTAAGTGGCCTGTACACTTGGTGCAGTTATTTTTTTCAGCCTTTCATTGCCTACCAGTGGCCATGAAAAAGATCCAGTTCTGCCCTCCTTTTGGGGCCTTGATATTTGGGCAGGGGAGGGGAGTAGGAAACAGGGCAGTTTGCAATGGCCAAATAGGAGGGAGAGCAACATCTGAAAGTCAGTGACTGACGCTTGTGCATGGAAGGAGATAGGTCAGAAAGAGCATTCTTTCTGAGGTAGGATGGACTCCCTGCTAGATGACAGGAGCCCATGGTTCCCACATCCACTCACAGAATACAAGGCATCTGGTGACTTGGAGAGTGAACAGGTCCAAATATAGAACAGGACCAATGCAGTAGAGGACCTATTTGCATTGTGGAGCCCAAAGTGAGTAGCAGTACTATTAGAAAAGAGTTTTAAAACTCTTTCTCAAGTTTGAAGTGACCACAAAATGCCCTTTTTTTGGCTGTGCAGTTTAGTATGAATTTTCTAAGAGGCCGATAACCCAATGCTCCTATTTGCTGTCCAAAGAGTAATAATAGGGATAGAACAGGAAGAACAGAGATGGGTGTTTTGTTTGTTTGTTTTTACCGGGAGGTCCCGGGGATCGAACCCAGGTCCTTCCGTATGGGAGACGGACACCCAACCATTTGAGCCACATCCGTCCCCCTGAGATGGGTGTTTTGGAGGACTTGGTATTGGACTTCTGGATTAAAACTGGCCCGGTACTACCACACTGGGAATATTCTTGACCTAGGGGGAAAAAATGTTCTTTTATTATTACAAATAATCCTTGTGAAAATTTATGCCAGGCTTGCCATTCCTTAGTTTCTAGACTTTAAACTACTTTAGAGCTTTTTTTTCTTTAGTAAAAGGTGAAAGATTTACTTCAGAGCTTATCCTCAGAGAAACTTAATGTCCACTTGGAAAAATTATCCATATGGCCAACATGACTTAGGTTTTTTTTTTTTTTAATATATATATATATATATATTTTAAGATTTTATTTATTTATTCATTTATTCCCCCCTTGCTGCTTGTGCTCGCTGGGTCAGCCAACCACGTCGTGCGGGTGGGCCTGCCTCCACCAGGAGGCCCCGGGAACCGAACCCGGGCCTCCCATATGGTAAACGGGAGCCCCACTGATTGAGCCACAGCCGCTTCCCTTAGGTTTTTTTTTTAGTAGTAAAAACAATACACAGAGATGGGCCTTTTGTCTTTGCAGTTAACCTAAGAGAAGAACCAAGGACCAGGTGCTATGGAGGGTATGGGCTTTACTGGCCATCCCTCACCCTCTCCCATTTCTGAACATGGAGGATCCCTGTGCCAAATTGTTTCTTCCTTTGAAGAAGGAGCTGGTTCTTCCTTTGAATTCTCTTTCAAGCTCAACAACTGTAGGGAAGGACAGTTGAGAATTTGTTTTTGTAAACAGATGCATTGTTAGGATGTGTGAACCAAAATATGTGCTTTTACTTAATAAAGAAGTTATTTCAAAGAAGTTGATAGTAAGACTAGAATAGAAACACATTGGTAAACCATTGGAATGTCAGCTATTCCCCCAAATGCCAAACAGTTGAAGTGAAGACAATTTTTATAGTGGATTTGGGCCTTAGCTTTTTTGGGTTACTGATCTGTGGTTTATTAATGTGTATTTTCTCCCCTCTCCTAATAATTTTCTCAGCTGTTACAGAGTATTCACACTTCTAAAAACAAGTTGATGAAACAACAGCCCACAATGGGAATGGTATTTTGGACCACTCATGTCCTGTAATTAGGAGCTAACTTAAGGTTGTACTTTGGAATTTACTTTAAACGTGTTTGAGCTTAAATCAGAGTGATTGTTATTTCCTGATGGATGACTTTTTTATTTTATTTTATTTTAATTTTTTAATGGATACATATAAAAAATTTTTTTGAATCAAACAGTATGTTACACAATATATTTGGTTCATAGTAACACATTCATACAGTATTTGTCCTTTTGTGTCTGGCTTGCTTCGCTCAACATAATGTCCTCCAGGTTGATGGATGACTTTTTTAGACTTATTTACAGAGCACACACATAGAGAAGCAAGTGAGCCTTTTGTGGGCCCCTTCATTGCATGTCTGGTTTCTTTTTATAAGGAAGCTATGATTTTTTAATTTTATTTATTTATTTATTTTTAGGAAAAAGGTATGGGGAAGGAGCTGCAGAGACTGACTGTATCCACCCAAACTTATTAGAATTTTGATCATGAAAAGAGCTTGCCCACAGTGTTGATACTGTTTTGAAGCTGGTTGGTTGGTACATTTGGGTTCCTTACATACTATTCATTTTACTTTTGTGTGTGTTTGAACACTCATAATAAAAATAATTTTAAAATGATAGAGCACAGTTGGCTATGAAGCTGGCCCTTCCTTAAACTTATTCTTTAAATTCATACAAGAGCAAATGAACAGTACCTGTTTGTTTTTGTTTAATTTGTGGACAAAGAACCATAGACAGGTGCAAAATAAATCCTCTCTTTCAAGCTAGTATAAGTTTTTATTTTTTGGAGGTACCGGGGCAGTGGATTGAACCCCAGACCTTGTATATGGGAAGCCAGCACTCAACCACTGAGCTATACTGGCTCCTAGTAAAAGTTTTTATTTTTATTTTTTGTTTTCTATATATATATATATATTAGTATGAGGTTTGTTTTGTTTTGTTTGGGAGGTACTAGGGATTGAACCCAGGACCTTGTACATGGGAAGCAGGTGCTCAACCACTTGCTACATCTGCTCCCTCAGTATGAGTTTTTTTTTTTTTTTTTTTTTTTTTAAGATTTATTTATTTATTTTATCCATTTCAACCACCCCCCCCTTTTCCCCATTTTGCTGTTTTGTGTCCATTCTCTGGGCAATTCTCTGTGTCTGTTTCCTGCCCTCTCTTCTCATCCTCCTCCTCCAGTCTTCACCAGGATTCGATCCTGGAGACCTCTGATGTAGGAGAGAGGTGCTCTGCCAACTGCACCACCTCGTTTCCTGGTTTTCAGAGCTTTCGGAGCATCTCATCTTGTCCCTCCCCTGCGTCTCTCTCCTGTTAGGTCATCATCTTGCTGCATGGCTCCCGGGGTCTGGCAGCCCACCGGCACACAGAGCCTGGCAGCCCATGCGCCTTCCATATATATATTTTTTATTTTACCGGGAGGTCCCAGGGATCGAACCCAGGTCCCTCCATATGGCAGATGGATGCCCAACCATTTGAGCCACATCCGCCCCCTCAGTATGAGTTTTGATACAGATAAGAAGGGACATACATGATGCCTTGGACAGTTAAAGGTTTTGTGGATATTGATAACCATAAAGGTTAGTTCCAGGACTGTAGAATAATTAAAAAGCATCCATCACAAGGGCAATCATAACTATGTTAATTTACCATTCTTATTTTAATGTTAATATAAAACATTGAAATCAGGCCTTTTTCAGGCTTTTTCTCGAGAACCTGATGTGTGGAGTTTCAGGTATTGGCATATCCCACAGAACTTTACTTTTATTGCGTGTGGAACTTTTAGGAGTGAATAAGATAGGAACTCATGATTAGAGGTTGTCCGAAATAGCCATGCAGATCTACCTATCCTGATTCTAAAGGCCCTAAAAGTATATAATTTGAAGATACAAGGACTCGAGAATTCTAGGTAGGAAACTTTTGAAGTATATCCCCAGTATGCCCAGGTGTAAGTGGAGCTGAAAAGTAGCCCATTTAAAAGAATTGTGACAGGGCTGACTACTAACAGGTGTGAATTGTTTTTTTGTTTTGTTTTTTTTTCTAAAGGGCTGTCTTGAAGATCTTGCCCTAAGCTAATTAAGGTGACTGAATGAATCACAACATGTCAAACTCCTTAAATAAAAATTTATTGACTTGAAAAAAAAAAAGCAAGTGACTTCTTTGTAATGGATTTCTGAAATGGACTTTGAGTAATTAAAAATATAGGTTTTGGGAGCAGATGTGGCTCAAGCAGTTGAATGCCTGCTTCCTACATGGAAGGTCCTGGTTTCGGTTCCCAGTGCCTCCTAAAAACTAAAAAACAAGCAAACAAATGAAAAAAATCAGCCTAGGGAAGCCGATGTGGCTCAGTGGTTGAGTCCTGGCTTCCCATATACAAGGTCCTGGTACCTCAAAAAAAAAAAAAATATATATATATATATATTTATATATATGTGTGTGTGTGTGTGTGTGTGTGTGTGTGTTTGTTTTTATTTTCTTTCTTAGGGCCATGTGGAAATTACTATTTTAGATTTTACTGTTTCGGCAGAAGGTAGGTAGATGTTAGATTCCACATTAAAGATAGGGAATCAAGACCATTAACTTAATGAATGTAAAAACATTTTTATTTTTATTTTTTTTAGAATAATGGGAGTAAATCACCTATAAGATTATTGACTAAAAAGATGATATAAAATGATATAAAATAAGTGCTTACACCCTGTTTGCTCCGACCGGTGTCCCACCCCTCTCCTGCCCCTTTCCTGTTCATAGCTTTCTTCCCACTCCATAGAGGAAACAGCTGTAAGTTTGCTGCATGTGCTTATCTAGGTATAGCTTATGCAAACATCTTTACATATATATGACACAATTTTAAATCACATTCTATCAAATTCCACGAAATTTAATATTTAAAATTTAAGGATTTTAGTACTAAACTCTAGATTAATTTTGATTTTATAACACTGGCAAACTTTTGTTGTAACCTTAAATTGTTTAAGCAGTAAAATTGCTCCTATCCCCAAAGAAGCCTCCCCTTTTCAAGGGGGATGCTTAATGAATATTTATTTTCTATAAAGTTAAGACCTCAGAATTGAAATAAGTACTGTATTTATAGATCTATCTAGAGAGCCACTTAGCAGAGCAAATGTCAGGAAGAAGTCTGGTTTGATTTCTTCAGGGATATGGTTGGGGTGTGAAGCCTTGGCAAAGTGTTAGGAGCCTAGAGATATCCCCAGATGCTCTTGATTCTTTTTCCCTCTTTTCCTTTCTCATACTTAGGATAATCTCCAGAGAGAAGCATAAAATAGTAAACATGTTTAATATCTCACCTGAGTGCTGCTTTCCTACCCTTAAGTTACCTATCCAGAGGCATACAGAGCAAAAACCAGGTTCACAGCTTTGTCTAAAACCCAAACTCTTTATGAATGATGAACTTCTTTCTTGGTATAAGGGTATGTCTTGTCTTTATCTCATTTCGTCTCTTGTTCAAGAATTTTCTATTTCTTGCCTTTAGTGACTGTTGAAAGCATGACCGTTTTACCTGCTCTTGGTGGCCTTTTAGAGTTTTACTCTGACCTGGCACTAATAAATGAAGCATGAGTTTCTCCCTAATGCTTAGATCAGCTTGGCCATTAAGTAAGACAAGGGACAAGATTGGTTTCAACTTCTGGTTTAGCAGGAGTTATTAGGGTTTTGGTATATACTTATTTTATTCCTGGGTTGTATTGTTAATATCTGATGAACTGAACCTGCTTATATGGTGAAGAGACTGGAGGGTGAAGAGGAAGTTTAAAGGTTAGTGAATACCGAGTGTCTACTCTGTGACCAAACACTGTAAAGCACTGGAGGTAGAGAACAGGTCAGACATGGTCCCTGACTGGTTCATTTTGTAGCCTCCTGGGTTTTGTATCCTGAATTGTTCAGTTTATTTGATAGCACTCTTGTGTTACCTAACAGTCATCAAATGTAGTGCCATCTAGTCTGGAAAAGTGTGCTGTCCTCTTTTCCCATTCTTTTAAGGTTATACTGGAGATCCATAAACAGGGGAGACTAATTTTGAGACCCATTTTAAAGGTAGGTGTTAAGAGAGAAAATAGTTGAAAGTCAATTAATGGTAATACACCATTATCAGTAAAATATAAAGGGCTAAAACTGCATGAGCATCTCCGTAGATGCAGTAAAACCATTTGATAAAATCCAACACTTTTTCATGATAAAAACATTCAAGAAACTTGGAATAGAGGGGAATTTCCTCAACCTGATAAAGAGCGTCTATGAAAAAGCCATAGTTGTCATACTTAATAGTGAAAGGCTGAATGTTTTCCCCTTAAAATTAGGAACCCAAGACAAGGATGTCTGCTCTTGCCACTTCTGTTCAACATTGTTTAATAGAAATGTTTAAATGGAAGCTTTAGCCAGGGCAGTTAGGCAAGAAAATGAAATAAAAGGCATCCAGATTGCAAAAGAAGAAGTAAAACTATTTATTTGCAGATGACATGATCTTATATATATAGAAAATCCTAAGTAGTTCTCTAAAATGAGTTCAGCAAGGTATCCTGCAGGATACAACTATATATATATATAAATAATGTATATTTTTAAAAATCAGTTGTATTTCTGAACACTAGCAGTGAAAAATCCCCAGATAAAACTAAGAAAACTTCCATTTCCAGCAGCATCAAAAAGAAAAAAAATACATAGGCGTAAACTTAAAAATACTGCAAAACTTGTACTCTGTAAACTAAAAACAAAACAAAACAAAAACACTATAATAAAACATTGTGGAAAGAACCCCAGGTTTGTGGCCAGAGGCAGCACAAAAATCCTTTGCTAGATCATATGTTAATTTTTAGGTTTGAACTCTATGGTCTTCTTTCTCTAGGTGGATATTTTTCTTTAGATAATTGGTATGAGTTACTAGATCAGCCTTCTCTTTCCATGAACTTTGAGAAAATGCAAGTTCTTATGCTTCACTTTTCCCCATTCAGTATTTATTAATTACTAAAACTCTGTTTACAAACTTATGTCGTACTTATAATACATATTTCAGTATTTCTACATATTTTACAATATTCTGAAATCAGGGACTTCTCTAAGAAGATTCTAAATCTTATGCTGAGATTTTTGCATTTCTTTTTGGAGGATTATTTCTTGGGACAATTTCCATAAGTGATTGTCCTTATCTATTGTTGTGACCATTAGTTTCCATATAGAGGGTGATATTTATTGACTTAGTTCTGAAATTCTCTAGGCTTGGGTCCTGTAACCCAAATGAAACAAAACATGCTGTTCCTTTGTGGTGCCCCTGCTTCTTTGAATTAACATTTAGCTTTTGTGTTAGCAGGCCGTGGAATAAGAATTGGTAGTGAGGGGCAGATGTGGCTCAAATGGTTGGGTGTCCGTCTGCCATAGGTGGGACCTGGGTTCGATCCTTGGGACCTCCTGGTAAAATAAAAAATATATAGGGAAGCGGCTGTGGCTCAATCAGTAGGGCTCCCGTTTACCATATGGGAGGCCCCGGGTTCGGTTCCCGGGGCCTCCTGGTGAAGGCAAGCCCGCCCGCCCGGCGTGGTT